>VUQI01063300.1:0-15560 GCA_015106735.1 Paratilapia polleni | reverse complement strand
GTGTGTTTATGGGAATTTTTGACCATTCTTCCAGAAGCGCATTTGTGAGGTCAGACACTGATGTTGGACGAGAAGGCCTGGCTTGCAGTCTCTGCTCTAATTCATCCCAAAGGTGTTCTATCAGGTTGAGGTCAGGACTCTGTGTAGGCCAGTCAAGTTCTTCCACACCAAACTCGCTCATCCATGTCTTTATGGACCTTACTTTGTGCACTGGTGCGCAGTCATGTTGGAACAGGAAGGGGCCATCCCCAAACTGTTCCCACAAAGTTGGGAGCATAAAATTGTCCAAAATGTCTCGGTATGCGGAAGAATTAAGAGTTCCTTTCACTGGAACTAAAGGGCCGAGCCCAACTCCTGAAAAACAACCCCACACCATAATCCCCCCTCCACCAAACTTTACACTTGGCATAATGCAGTCAGATGAGTATCGTTCTCCTGGCAACCACCAAACCCAGACTCATCCATCGGATTGCCAGACGGAGAAGCTTGATTCGTCACTCCAGAGAACACGTCTCCACTGCTCTAGAGTCCAGTGGAGACTGAGTTGCTGTCGTTCCCAATCGCTTCCTCTTTGTTATAACACCACTAACAGTTGACTGTGGAATATTTAGTAGCGAGGAAATTACACGACTGGACTTATTGCACAGGTGGCATCCTATCACGGTACCACGCTGCAATTCCCTGAGCTCCTGAGAGCGACCCATTCTTTCACAAATGTTTGTAGAAGCAGTCTGCATGCCTAGGTGCTTGATTTCATACACCTGTGGCCATGGAAGTGATTGGAACACCTGAATTCAATGATTTGGATGGGTGAGTGAATACTTTTGGCAATATATAGTGTATGACCATACTGCACTCATAAGTAACCACAAGAATTTTGGAATCCATATTTTTGTCATTAAAAATTGATAAAACAACCATGTGTAATGCAAGAAAGGTTAATAAATACACTGGAAGCACAAGTATATTTAATAACATTAAAAAATGTGATTGGATCTTTTAAAAAAAAAATCTTGTTCAACTTAATAGTTTTGGGAGCACATCAGTGTGCCGCTCTAGCCTTTTTCCAACTTTCCAATAATCATCACAAACAATAAATAACTAACTACTTTGTCTGACATAGCCCATGGAACGTAATTTGAATTACAGTAACCAACATTTTCTGCCAAACGGTCAATCCATACAGTAGTATCGGGATGCGAGCATGGGGGTGATTAGCACTGTTGCTTCACAGCAAGAGGGTCCAGGATTTGAACCGTCTTTGAATCATCTTGACAGAGAACGGAACAAAAGGCAGCCAACATCCAATGAAGAGCTTTGAATGTCCTTCAAGAAGCCTGGAGAACTATTCCTGAAGACTAGTTAAAGAAATTACAGGAAAGCTGCCTAAGAGAGTTCAGGCTGTGTTGAAGAATAAAGGTGGTCATACCAAATATTGACTTTCAAGCTTGTTAAAACTGTACAAATTTTTTTTTGCCTTATTATTGCCTTATGCTTCTGTAAATCACTGCACCTATTTTCTCTCTCTCTCTCTCTCTCTATCAATCTATATCTATCTATCTATATCTATATATATATATATATATATATATATACGTGCTTTCATTTCTTTGCTTTCCTCAGGTGGCTAACCTCCTGCGATTGTTCCAGATCCCTCAGATTAGCTATGCCTCCACCAGTGCAAAGCTCAGTGATAAAACCCGCTATGACTACTTTGCTCGCACTGTGCCCCCTGACTTCTACCAAGCCAAAGCCATGGCTGAGATTCTGCGTTACTTTAACTGGACCTATGTGTCAACAGTAGCATCAGAGGGTGACTATGGTGAAACAGGCATTGATGCCTTCCAGCAGGAGGCCCGCACTCGCCAAATATGCATTGCCACTTCAGCCAAAGTGAGCCGTTCCATGAACCGCCAGGGGTATGAGATTGTGATCCGCTCCCTGCAGCAGAAGTCTAACGCCAAGGTTGTTATCCTGTTCACACGCAGTGAGGATGCTCGTGAGCTACTTGTGGCTGCTGCCAGAATGAATGTCACTTTCACCTGGGTGGCCAGTGATGGATGGGGAGCACAGGAGAGTGTGGTGAGGGGCAGCGAGACTGCAGCAGATGGGGCTTTCACCATTGAATTAGCCTCCTACCCAGTCAGAGAGTTTGAAGACTACTTTACCAAACTAAACCCATACACCAACACAAGGAACCCGTGGTTCAAGGAGTTCTGGGAGCACCGGTTTGGCTGTAGCCTCCAGGACCATGGCTGCAGTGACCATAGCTTACGAGATGGAACTTTCGAACAGGAATCCAAAATTATGTTTGTGGTGAATGCAGTCTATGCGATGGCCTATGCCCTGCACAACATGAGACAGGCAGTATGCTCCAACACATCCAAGGTCTGTGATGCCATGAAACCAGGTAATGGCAAAAGGTTCTACAAGGAGTTTATCTTGAAGACCAAGTTTGAAGGTAAGCATAGCATTAGAAGCAAACACAGACAGAAAATGTTTTGATCTAAAAAAAATCTGAATTAAAATTAATTTGCTATGTTTTTAAATAGTTGGATTCACTTCACTGTGTACTAATTTAAAGGAAAATAACGGTTGCAAATAAGCATGACACAGGATTAAGTGTTCAAACGACTTCTTCAGAGAAGTCTTCTTCTACAGAGAAAGGCTTTATAATTATGCAGTTAGCAAAAAATAATCCTTGAATTAACATGGAAGAATCCGTAGGCTGAGAACATATCTAGAACATACTATTCTGAAAATAGTGTATATTGACAGGGTGATTGAATGCACACATTCAGAGGACAGCTGTGGCTCAGGAGGTTGAATAAGTGGTGAATAGGTTCATTAATTTGAAGGTCAGTGCTTCAGGCCTTGGGTCCTCCAATCTGCTGTGAAAGTGACATTGGCCTCCTGAACTCTAATGACATGTATGTGATAGGGTCTGATGTAAAAAGAATGTGGCTTGTAAGAAAAGCTAAGGGTTACCACAGCAGGTAGCTGCACATGTTTGATTTGGCAGAGTTTTACACTGAATACCCTACCTGATATAACCCCAAAGGGGATTTATGTCTCCAGATGGAATTGAACCAGTGATCATTTCCTTACAAAGCAAATGTATTAACCACTACACTATGGAGGCACATTTCTTAGCATGAATAAAATCACAAAACAATACCACTGTTGTGTTGATGCATGCGCAATCATCCAGGTAAGGAAATCCCAGAAAATTGATTCTGTTCATCTGGACATAGCATTTTCAGTGGGAGAAACGATTCTCCCCACTCATCCAAGTGACTTCTTCAGACTGAAGAAGACTGAAGAAGTCACTTGGATGAGTGGGTAAACATTTCTCCCACTGAAAACACTAAGTCCAGATGAACAGAATCAACTTTCTGGGAATACCACTGTTCTTTATTCCATGAATTGAATTTTTGGCAATTTTTCCTTTTTTTATTTTATATTCTTATTATTCTTATTCTTATGTTTCTGGCTTTGAATTTTAAAAATCCTTTATATGAATTTTAAGTCTTCATTGCTGTACTTTTTCCTCCCTGCCAGCACCATTCAAACCTCCAGACACAGAGAACATGGTGCGCTTTGATTCAGTTGGTGATGGCATAAGCCGCTACAACATCTTTCATTACCACAAAGAAGACGGGAAGTTCATCTACAAGAAAGTTGGCTACTGGGACCAGAACCTTACCCTGAATACCACCCTGGTGCCCTGGCATGGTCTTGTACCACCAACCTCCCAGTGTAGTGACCCTTGCAGGAAGAATGAAGTGAAGAGCATGCAGCCTGGAGATGTGTGCTGCTGGATCTGCATTCCTTGTCAGCCCTACCAGTACCTGCAGGATGAGTTCACCTGTGCTGACTGCAGTTTCGGTCAGTGGCCTCTGGCTAACTTGACTGGCTGCTATGATCTGCCTGAAGAGTACATCCGGTGGGAGGATGCCTGGGCTATTGGGCCTGTTACCATTTCTTGTCTTGGGATAATGTGTACGCTGTCAGTAGTAGGCGTACTCTTCAAGCACAATGAAACACCTGTGGTTAAAGCAAGTGGCCGTGAGCTCTCCTACATCCTCTTGTTGGGAGTGCTGATGTGCTACAGCATGACATTCATCTACATTGCCAAGCCTTCTACAGCTGTTTGCACCCTACGCCGTTTAGGCCTGGGCACTTCCTTCGCAGTATGTTACTCAGCCCTTCTAACCAAGACCAACCGCATTGCTCGCATCTTCAGTGGGGTAAAGGATGGAGCCCAGCGGCCACGTTTAATCAGCCCAGCCTCCCAGGTAGCAATCTGTGGTGCTCTTATCTCCTGCCAGCTGCTAGTGGCCATTATCTGGTTGCTTGTGGAGGTGCCA
This sequence comes from Paratilapia polleni, assembly GCA_015106735.1. Classification (NCBI taxonomy): domain Eukaryota; kingdom Metazoa; phylum Chordata; class Actinopteri; order Cichliformes; family Cichlidae; genus Paratilapia; species Paratilapia polleni. The sequence continues at coordinate 11,190 of VUQI01063300.1, read as the reverse complement.
GGGGTCCGGAAGGAGGTGAGCCCAGAGAGGAGAAACATTGTTACCCTCAAGTGCAACAGCAGGGACACCAGCATGCTCATCTCTCTCACCTACAACTGCATTCTCATCATCCTCTGCACCGTGTATGCTTTCAAGACAAGAAAGTGCCCCGAAAACTTCAACGAGGCCAAGTTCATTGGGTTTACGATGTACACCACCTGCATCATCTGGCTTGCCTTTCAGCCCATCTTCTATGTCACAGCCAGTGACTACAGGGTAACTATTCTTTTTTTTTTTTTTAATAAATAGTCAATCGAGTATTTATAATTTATATTTCTAGAAACCTCTCAAGCCAACTGATGTGGAATAATGTAAACAAAGTCTATAAATGACTGCCCCTTGTGTGTTTACCATCCCAGAAGAAGGTGTCACTTTTACATTCCATTTGATCATCATCACCTAAACTCATGAAAGAGCAAGCTTTCTTTTCATGTGAGCTGAAGGATCTTTCAAGAAAACAACAAAGACTCTGGAGACAGATCAGGTCTGAGTATACTGATAGAAATAATTAATGACAGTCAGACTGATTCATTAAATCACTGCATTACTAAATGCTTTATGACCCATTTTTTGCAGCTAAGAGATGAATTCTGGAGATTTACAACAGTTTTTGTTTTTACAAAAAAAAAAAACTGGACTAAATCCCAATGGGCCCCATACAGGGAACACAATAAGCAACATTATGGTCTGTAGTAAAAATAATTTTGAGCAGGGATGCTCTGTGTTTGCTCATTTTGTGGCACTACCTCCCTAATAGGAAATTTGAATTGTCACATGGGGATAATGTTTTGCAGCATTTAGCCTTTTCACAAATCACTACAGGCTAAATTTAGCTCGCATCAAACAAACTACACTGAATAAACGCGCTGAATATGCATTCTGAACTTAGTGTCAGAATCAGGCCACAAATTAGAATATTTGTTTTATTAATAGTTGCATATATAAAGTCATTTATTTGTCTGTGCAGTGTGACATAGGATAAATAAGACAAAACATTAGGCATAAAACTGACAGTCCATGTAAGTTATGAGTGCTGATGCCTTAGGCACTCCCAAGGGTACTGTCACAGCATTTTGGTCTAAGTGTGCAACAAGGCCTTTGTTGTGCAAACAGATGGGGGGAGGTCTAGGATCACACAAGCTTTGCATTATCACGAGGAACCTCCGGCTTTTCATGTCTGTTGTGATCAGCCTTCCTGGTACTCAAATCATGGACCAAAAGCCACCTTTCCTGAGTTTAATTGAAAGAATGAGAGGTTTCACACTGCAGTGGAAACCTTGATGCTTTGGTTCTGTGTGACAACAATAACAATGGCTGTGGGTTCAGCTGCCACATTTCAAATTACAGTTGGATAGCACAGGAATATTGTAATGAGAGAGTAGCCTTGCTGCCTAGTGAATCACGATGAGCTCAAGGTTTTACAGTTACATAGACACGTTTTCTTTCAAGTTCAAAAACCTTTAAGTTTTTTTCCCATTCTTTCTGAGTTCAACAGCATAGTTTCTGTAGTATGAACTTTATAAATTGGTTCATAGAACATTCATATTTTTATCCTTAAATAACTTCTTGAAGAATAAATAAAGTACATTAAATTCTGAGTTATAAAATAGAAGGAAATTTCAAAAGGCGTAATCAGCTGAAACCACATTAAATGCAAATATCTAACAATGAAATACATCATGCAAATACACCTCACATTGTGCTTTTGCAAACATTGGAGCTTTGTAATTATTAGTGTAATCTGTTTAAAGGGAATAGCTGCTAGAAGGATATCTTTATGGGTGAAAGAGATTAGGAGCTGCAGAGAGAAGACAAAGTTATGTTACCCGGAGTCCTGGTGGTGCTTTCACTACTTATTTTTGAAGTTAAAATGTGTGAGGACTTCTCATATTTCTGCAGTACTACAGTATTGTGTGGCATGTTTGGGAGAGATTTCACTTCATGCTGTGGTTCTGCAAATAGAAGTTCCTGGACTGCGGGGGTAACCAGTGGGGTGGGAAGAGATGGAGCTCAGGAAGATGACCCCAGCAGTCAGCTCACATTAGCAGCTGAAATATGACTAACAAGGCTCTGACTTTCCAGGACGGCCAGCTGTGCTTATCCCTCTTTTGACTTCTTTCCCTCATGTTCATGCACATACAAATGCACAATTAGAATTGCTAACAAACAAAACTGAAAACCTCACATGGTCTTTAAAAACAAAAATGTGGCTAATGATGGGAGAATAACAACTATAAGAAACATGAAAGGGACAAACTGTTGTTTCCTGAACAAATAGTTAATTATCAAAGCAGTTGCTTATTAATCTTCTGTTAATCAACTAATTTATTAAAGCATATATCCATATAGAGTGTATATTTGACACAAGGTGATTGGTTTTTGATTGGCTCTTAGAAAACAGGGAAATTTTAAAGATTGGTTAACTGATTTTGATTTACCACGGAAGAGGGCACTCATTGGACTAAAGGTTTGGGAGTAACCAGAGCAGGGAATAAATAAAAATATGAGTGATTTGATCAAAAGCTGTACGTGTGTGTGTGTGTGTGTGTGTGTGTGTGTGAAGAGCTGGGGCCAGGTGGCCTTTGAACGAACTTCATTAGTCTTTTTGAAGACCAAATGAAAAAAATCCAAGAGCAGACTGATGTAGCCATCATTACACACGCTCTCTTTCATCACAGGTACAGACCACCACCATGTGTATCTCCGTCAGTCTGAGCGGCTCTGTGGTTCTCGGCTGCCTCTTCGCCCCAAAAGTCCACATCATCCTTTTCCAGCCCCAGAAAAATGTGGCCACACTCAGAGTCACAACCAACCGCTTCAATGCCACGGTTTCTACTTCTGCCTCTGCTCCCAGCTCCAGCTTCTCAAAAGGTACAAATACAGACTTATACAGTATCTGGTACTGTACTTAATAAAGAAACTATAAACACTAGCACGAAGACAAAAGACAACTAGATGTTTTTTTGCCTGGAACTTTTGAATACGGCTCAACATGCTAACATAACATGCTTTATATGGTAAATATGAAGCTACAGCCAGGAGATTTAACTTAGCTTCACAGCTATCATGGTTTTGTCCAAGCTCTTAATGAAACTCCAAGTGTTTCAGTTTTACATTGTTTTTTGAGCAGATTGCATCAATACAGTGGTGTTTGACTTAGTAAGGTTTAGAGGTACTGGCAGGCAGATTTTGATACACTTGGCCAGATCCAGGGTAGCTTTCCCTTTTTTCCAGGGTTTATGAAGCCAAGATACCTTACACCATTCAAAAATGTCAAAAAGAAAAACGCCTAACTGATGCGTAACACCTGAGTCATGTTTCACTTTAAAACTTGATCAGAATGACAGTGCAAATTTGTTGCAGTAACTTACTTAAATATGTGGCATTTATTTCAGTTTTTTATTATACTTATTCAAAGGAATGTGGGTATACAGTAAGTGAAGAAACTTCCACAGTACTGAAAGTTTTTTCCTGCTTGTTTCTGGAGTTTTTTGCATTAGCCTGGCTCCACAATTAATAACCAACCCATTATGTTTCTTTTCATGTTAGATAAGAAAAAGTCTTATCTGAAGCTAATTAATAAACTGACTATATTCACAGCAAAAACTTAATGAATATCTATAAGATGCATTAGGTCTACATGGTGCTATAGTGAGCGTGCCATTTACTCTTTTGTAACTGGGAGAGCTCAAACAGCTTTTAGTCCAAAGAAAAGCTGTTCATTAAAAGGCTTACATCGCTTTGTGTTATCGCTTCTTCTTGGACTAAAGTGATTTCTGTTGTCAGTAAAAATAAATAAATAAATAAAATTGATGCAAGGACTAAGAAATTGCTAATTGCTACAATTTAAAGCTGCAATTCAACAATGTAAAAATAATTAGGGAAGGATATTGTCACTAAAATGTACTTCAAATGAAAGCATTTTTCATTTGATTTCAGTGAAATATCACAGCAGACAAACATCAGCTGTGATGGATTTCTGGTTGCATTATTTCACATTTTGCAGGTATAGCTGGTGAAGAAGCAGATGGACTAAATTGAATTAAATAAAATAATCATATTTTATGTGTAAGCCTGTATAATCTTTAAGTAACACAGCACAGGTCACATACAAACAGGCTACCTCAAAATTATACTTCAAGACAGAGTGCCTAATGTAGACAGACCACTTCCATAATGTTCTTCACAGCTTTTATCTCTGGCTTGCAGAAAAAGGTCTAACATCGCTCCTTTTATTCTCTCAGGATCAGCCTCCAACTACGTGCCAGCGGTTTGCAACGGGCGCGAGGTGGTGGACTCCACAACATCCTCTTTGTGAAAAAAGTTCCTTTCTAAGCACAAGTGACCATCCCATCATCAGTCATCCTTCCATCCAACAGGGCTGTGTATGACGGAGCCCCCATGCCATCTAACATGTTGCAAAGAGATAACTAAGACAGGGTAGACTGACAGTGGCAAGGGTAATTCAGCTGTGAAAGCGTAATGATGTTCCTACAGCGAGCAGTATGTATCAACTGTAAAGCCTTTTTTGTATAGATTTAATATGCTGTGATCTCCTTGGTTTACAGATAGATGTGATTAAATGCACCGTGCCTTGTCCTAAAGAGTCTTGTTGTCAAATGGGTGGTTGTGAAGCAATAGTGTTATACAAAACAAAAGGCTGTTCTTATCGTCTCCTTACAGTGCTGTGAATATATCCAGATGTTTAGACATTGACAAAAAAGCTTTGAGATTAAAGTTAGCCCTTCTGTTAAACAAAATGTGTGACTAACCATAGTGAACGTGATGAAAACTAGGCAACTAGACAATGTAAAGGACGTGTTAACGTAGACTGGTATAACAGTGTGTGCTTACTTGTAATTTATGTAAATAAAATTTTTTTTAATACTAAAAGATCAAATTCTACTTTGTGTGGGTCCCCACTTTCAATTCTTCACTCTCAGATTAAGAGGAGCTATGCACAACCACAATCAAGCTTTGCATACAGGATCAGATTAATTTCCCCCATTTCAAAACATATTTTTCTGACTCTTCAGTGACTAAACTAACACAGGATGGCAAATGTTTTAACATTTTGGTGCCAAGATTTCTAAGCTATTGTTTTAATAGTTGAGTATGTGCCATTGTACATGTGCACCACCAATAAAAAGAATTCACACGAGTCAGACCTTTACTTATTTTATGCTGATTGGAGTTTTCAGATATGAAATTGTACTCCCTGTCTGCTTGCAGCCCATCCAGAAGTGACTTTATTAAAAAGTTAAATGTCATTTACAGCATATTTAACTGTGAAACAAGAAAATGCTGGTCTTTTCTCTATATGTCATACATACTTAATTAAGGGCATGAGTAATAAAAACAATTCCTAGTGAAAATGGCAGCAACACATCAGCCAGGGCTTAAGAGGACAACCGAAAATGGTGCAAATACCAAACAGGCTGGCACTGCTTGGTTATTATATAACAATAATTGCCACCCTGACATAATGTCACTAGTCAACAGCTCGTGGTCCCTGAGGTTAGTCTGGCAAATCACTCGTAATTAAAAGATTCTTGTGCACTTTTCCCTCTGTAAATACCAAGTAAATGTCAAGTAAAGCAACCCATCTAAAAGTAAAAATAAGCTGTACACTGTATTTTATTACTTGAAGGACCTAATAACCTCTGTCAATCACATTTTAGCAAAATGCAAGCAAACTGCAGGTCTTCTACCAAGAGACATTCAATTCACTACTTCACATTTGACTCTGACAACAACCTACACACAGAAGCAGTTACCACTTTGAACACACCTACAGCCTAATTTTTAAGGAATAAGTCATGATACTTGAAACTTTAAGATCACAAAACAGAACTGGTGAGTCTTGGTCATTCTCTCTTCAGCCTCTTCACACCTTGTTTTATGCAGGCACACCTCATCCATAATTCTCTGACTTCTTCACTAAAGCAAAAGTTGTTAAGGCCCTTTGATCAAAAGCAATCACCACAGAGGAAACCCACAGGCAACAATTGTATGAAGAAATAAAGTCTAGGCCTTTAAAAGTAAGATTTAAAAAAAAAAAAAAAATACTGACATATACAGTTTTTTTTTTTAGATCTTTAATTTACAAAACAGGCATTTAACAGATTGCTATTCAGCGATTTTGGCTTCCTCTGGATTAGAAGGTTTCCTTTTAAGAGGAATAACATAAATTCCGTTCTTGGCTTCCTTTAGTCTCCACCACCGTCCCAGTCTGTAAACAAAACAAAGAGAACCAGACGTAATCAACAGAAAAAAAATACCAGAATGCAATTATATAGATTAATAGCCCCCGACTGATAAATCAGTGAAAAGATATTAGCTATTTGCTGATCTATCATTATCGGCATTTATAACAGTCAAAAAATGAAAATATAAAAAGTAAAGATGACATTAGGACAGACAGTAGAAGCACTCTTCAACCACATTATGACTGCTGAGTGTCCAACAGAGGGCACTCTGCAACTTCGCTGTTGGCAGCACACATGTTTGGAACAAACACAACAACCAGTTCCTCTGAGCGGAGACAGGCAGAGCATAAATGAGTAGATAAATAACTACATATAAGAAATGTTGGGAAATCTGCTGCTTTGTGTGTCTGGGGGAAAAGAAATTAAAATATTGGCCGATATATCGGAATGTCAGATTTTCATCAACTGCCAAATATCCGTATCGGTCTTAAAAATCCTATATCAGTCGGACAGGAATTACTCAGTTCCCAAACACTTACATGGTTTTGCCCACAGTGGGCATGTTTACCATCGTGTTGATGCAACACAGTGGTAAACTGCCCCTGTCAGGAACACCTTTTTAATATGTTGCTACTATCAAATTAAAGAAAAGTTTGTTTATAAAAACAAAATAAAATGTATCAGTTTTAACATTTTACATATTATATTTGTAGTATTTTAAGTACATATAAAGGGCTTAAATGATTTGTGTAACATTTTTTTGTTATTTACATTTTAAAGATTTTGGAAACAATGTTGACAAGACAATATTTTTGGTCTTTTAGTCTGCAGCCAGCTTACCATTTTGGTTCTGTGTTCTGTATTTATAAGAGAGCAATGTTTGTTTATACAAAATACATATGAGGAATAACTATTCCTCATTTGAATAAGCAAAAGTCTGCAAAATCTACAACTTTATGAATCACGCTTTAACTTTCCCCCACAAAAATAAATATTCAATCCACTTTCACATCTTTTTTCTTGTATTCAGCTAAAAGAATCAAACATGATATATCACAAGTGTGACATTATTTAACAATATATTTCCTGGGTTTCCCTCAGTCAGCTACTGCAGTACTCTAGAGATGTGACGAAGTTATGACTTTAGAAATGTCTGTACTGAGAAAAAAATAAAATGTATTAGAGATGGATTAACACTGCCATCTAGTGGATGTTTTCTCCACTGAACATGAACTTAAACTGACATTCATTAGTTTTCAGGAACTTTAGTTTCTATGGAAACATGAGCATGAGTCTTACCTGTGCTCCTGTCCAACTCCTGCCACCAAGAACTGACCGGAGCTTGAAAACTTCAGACTGTTGATGAAACCAGACTGGGCAGGAAATTACAGAAAGAAAATATATGTACCACAAGGAATGCATTATAAATTATGCGTATGTTGTGCTTATTTTTATGTATATATAAAAACAAACACTGCTTGTGTAACTTTTTCACAAGAGAGGAGGAGGTTAACTGCTTACCACTGGTACACTGAATAGAGGCACCAGCCCACGATAATTCTGGCCACACTTCCACACGTTCACCTGTGAGTTGTGGGAACCTGCAGAGAAGAGCCCAAACATCATGACAACACCTTAGTTAAACATAACGCCTCGGCCAAGGTATTGTTTAGTGGGACATGTCACCAGGACCAAATTTAATGCTTGCACTTAATATATTCACATTCAAACAAGTCACCAAACAAGGGTCTTGCACATAATAACAAGTGTACATGTTATTGTGAATAGGACTCTCACAGCTAGAGGCACCTGAGGCAACGGTATCTGAGTTCTGAAGTGCCGCCACCGAAGCGACCCAATGAGGCTGCTCTAGCCCTGCATCACCATGGCAACCGTGAGCCTGCTTCACTGTGCTGAGAGGTTTCTTCTTGTTGACACTCCAAAGACACACAGAGCTGAGTTTGTTGAGAAAATTGAGAGAGGACACAAAAGAGAAACATGAATGAGTCTGTAAGCACAATTACAACCTGGAAAAAAATAGCAGAGAGAGAGACTACATGAACATAAAAACAGCAGTGGTGTCTTACCCATCATCTGCTCCTGTTATCATGTGCTCCTCATTTATGAGCTGGATACAGTCAACTGAACCCCTTAAGAGAAGACAATAACAAAATTAGAGCCGTCAGTCTTACTGTACGATTAAAGGAAAATAAAGTATGAGAAAACAGAATGCAATTGTGCTGTGAAATTTTCAGAATGAAAATCATCCTGATTTTTCTAATATCAAAGGATTTTATATAAACCTTTGGCCAACAGAAAACATTTTTAATGCTAGTGGACAATAAAAACCAAGTAGCAGTCAAAAGAGGAGTTAAAAATAATCCTCTTAAATAATTAGATTTCTTTCTTTCATATTTTTTAACCTTTCCTTTTACAGGAGAGTACATTGCCAGCAGCAGGAGAGCAAGATCATTCATGAGGAATTTTGTGTTGATTTTTGGCTCCCTTGTTTCCCAACAGGTCACCACAGCAGACAGAGCTGCGTGTTTGATTTGCTGCAGATTTTACCCCGGATGCCCTTCCTGACGCAACCCTCCCATTTATCCAAGCTCTGGATGGGGTCTGGGAGTACACTAGCTTGAGGCTGGGTTTGTGCCTCCTCCCGATCTTGAACCAGGGATCTTTTGCATGTAAAGTGAATGTGTTAACAATTACACCACTGAGCCACTTCTAAAAAAATTTACCAACCAGTAATGTCGCAGCTATGGAGCAAGTGTGGCTTAGCTGACATTTGCAAAATCACTCCCTAGTGATTTTAGACATGTTTATATTTTAGACAATTCCAATAATACCCATGAATTTCTCATCTCAGGCTAACAGATCAGGTGCTCCTTGTCTATCCATTTTCTTCTTTTTCTTATTGTCTGCTAGTATTTTTTTTATTTTACACCAACTTCAATATTAAAACTTTTCCTTTTGTTTTACTTGAGCCACAGTGAGTGTCTCAGGGGAAACAATATTCAACATCCTTGTTATTTCAGCCCAAGCATCACTTTTTTTTTTTAAAAAAAAACCTCATCACTCCTGTGGAAACACTTTGGAAAGCTGTGCCTTTTCTGGCTTCCTCCTCTGACACCATTGTTTCAGTTTCTTCAGTTGGAAGAAAACTTTCTCCTGCCATTTTTGCCTTTGCAGTGCAGGGTTCTCACTTCCAACATCATCGTTTTCTCCACTTCACCTCAAAGTAAACTTGTTTCCTTAGATACAGAAATGGAGGTGTTGTGGTATGCAGATGCAGACAACAAGCACAGATTTAAATTTAGAATGAGTCTGATTCACTAACCTATGCATGGTGGTAAGAACAAAATAACCCTGTGTGCAAACTGCATGAATCTGATGGTAATTTTGCATGCACACTTATTTTTCATGCAAGGTAAGAACATTTCTGTGCATTGATTGAATGATGACTGAAACTTTTCATGTGAATCAAAAATAGACATTAATGCACCCAAATTTGTGCACACTGGTGCGAACAAGCAAGACGCAGAAGTATAGATGAGATAAAACAAAGAGACTCACTCGTGGCCATGGAACACCAGCTGAGACTCCTCGGCTATCTTCCACACCCTTACAGTGCCGTCCCGTCCACCTGCAGTCACACAACACTCCCGGCTCAGGCTGTCCAGTCCTGTGATTGAGTCCTGATGGCCAAAGCTACAGAGATTCATAGTTAATTTCACAAACTAGAGACAAATTAAAATGTCGGGCAGCGAGAAATGATCTTCTGTTTGGTTACTCACAGAGTTTCTACATATGCATTCTCATCCACATTCCACACTTTGACTGAGCGGTCATGAGAGGCACTGTACAGATCATGAGTTCCCTTCCTGAATGAAAGACCCTGAGAGAGAAAAAGAAGATGGCATAAGAGGACTCTGCACAGTTGAGATGTAAAAGGGTCAAAGCCAACTAGTGGGGAAAAAATAAGAACATACCGACACGGGACCTTTGTGTCCTGTAAATTTATACAAATGTTTGCACATTTCTGCCTCCCAAATCATGATCAGATTGTTCATGTCTCCAGTGGCCTAAAATCATGCAAGCAAAGATGTTATGGTTATACCACACTGTTACACTTTGGTAAGACTGGTTCAATATGTTGGTTTCCCAAAACTAGCAAAAGCAGGAATTGCTGGGGAAAAACAGCTCACCAAGTATTTCCCATCTGATGATATAGCCATACACAGGATGTGGGCTGTATGTCCAACATGGCGATCCTCTGTACCTTTCCTTCCACCAGGTATTGTATGTAGTTTCTTGCCACTCTCAACATCCCCTAATGATAAAAATGGTAAAACTTATTTGTGACAGCTAAAACAAAGTATTAGTTTCCTAACTGTGGAATAATTTGAATATATGTTTTTCTGAATGGAATTAAAACAAAGATTTTAGAGGATATACCTATATACTAACATTTAATGATAGAGCAGTCTTTGGCAGCAGAAAATATGTACTTGTCATCTGGAGTAATAACCAGACAAGTAATTGGAAGTTTGTGTCCTTTGAACATCTTGATCTCTGAAGGATCTGGTGGTATGAGCTTTAAAAAAATGGAAATAAATTAAATCAATCTCTTTATAAGACATGCAGCAGGATTAAAAGGATGAAAATTCTCATACTTACATCTTTGGCAATTAGTCGCTGGAGCTTTCCTTTCTGTTCAAGCTGATTGAAAAAAGAAAAGAAATTACATCCAAAGAAAGATCAATATGACAAACCCAAGTTACAGTAATCAATGTAGCTTGCAGAATAACAGTATCAAAAACAAAGGACATTTATACAACCAAAACATTTCTGACACTCTGGAAAATTAAACAGTATTCATAAGTGTTTGTGTGTGTGTGTGTGTGTGTGTGTGGGGGGGGGGGGGGGGGGAGGTCTC
>VUQI01063298.1:0-10010 GCA_015106735.1 Paratilapia polleni | reverse complement strand
CCGGCCCCCCTCCCCCCCCCCCCCCCCCCCCACACACACACACACTCTTTCTTCTTCTCCTGTTTGATTAATAAGGAAAAACATGTTCCTCTGGAGCCAGCATATTCTTCCTCTCTTCTTTTAATGCTTTACATTTACATAAGTCATTAAAACAATGACTGTAATTAGAAATTAAAAGACCAGATGACCTCTAGGATACACTTTCAGGTTAAATTGAGACAGGAAACTGCAAATTGCTGATTCAGATTATTGCTTAAATAGGATTTTATTATTTAGCATTTCCCTAGAAGAGACATTAGACATAAATGCTTCCATGGTTAAATGAGCAGGAAGAGAAAAGAAGTTAGAAAATTCAAATCCAATTGGCTGATAAAAAAAACAAAACAAAACAAAGCACTGAGTTAGCAAAGGTAACCAAGGTGGGTTTCTGAAACATTCAGTCACTGAGCTTAACATTTTGTTACACATGCCTCTGATTGCAAGCTACAGCTAAAGTGTCATGGGCCGTAAAGGCCGATTTCGATTTGGAGCTCACTCACAACTCAGAAGACAGCACTGACAATTTTACAAGTTCATTTATAGAGGTAAGAGTACAGTTCAGAATTACTGAGGGGGTAGGATAGGAGCCTCAGTTTTGCTTTCCTGTGGAAGGGAAGGCGCTGGAGGGTGAACAGGCAGGGGGGCAGTGAGGGAGAATGATCCAGTGGTTCTAGCAGACGAGGGCGGACCAGCCCGACGGATAACAGGTAAGTGTTATTAAGAGCGGGACCACACTGAGACCAAAACTAGAAACAGAGAAACCACAGAGTGAGCACAAGAACTTCCAAGACTTAATAGTACCTTTTTGTGGCCTGATTACCGCACAAGTTAAGCAGACAATCTGGCGAGGGTTGAGGGCTCGGGCTGGTCCTTAAAAGCAGGCTGATGATGATGTGGAATGAGACACAGGTGGTCCAGGTGAGGTGTGACCTCCGAGCTCCAACCACAGGGTGGAGTCTTTCCAGGCCTTGGAAAGAGTTAGATGCTCCAGAAAGCAAAACCATTACCGGGTTATGTCATAAAGATTACACTTTGTAGAGAACATCGTAAAAAAATACACAAGCCTTTTAAAATTAGTTTAGTGTTTGTAAATGTATAGAACAACTATGTGGTTTGACTGGAACTGCCATTTCAAGGCCTTATGAATTTGCTGTGAGTCTGGTTTCCATTCTGATTGCTTCTTATTTTGTGTTGATTCAACTGAGAGGTTGCAGATTTAAACTCCATGGTGAAATTTCAGGTTAAACCAAACCTGTCTCATTCACATTTTCCACTGACTTGTTGAGCATTCGTTCAGGCCGGTCACAAAGTCAAGCTGCCATCCCAGCAGATGAACTGCTGGGATGGCAGCTGAGCTCAGTGCCAGCCCACATCGGCTGTTGGCTCATCTGATACCACTCTGAATCTAATTGGCAAATCTCACATATGGTAAGCTCTATTAAAGCTGTTTTAGCCTGCCCACAGTTGCTGCACATATGCTGCTTAGTAAGCCACCTCCGTTCTTTTTTTTCGTGCTATGTTTGACTTAATCACTGGCATGTCTCTAGTTACTGATGCCTGCTCTGCTCTGTGCTAGATCTTGCTGGCTCTCCCTGCCTATGGATTTCCATGTATGCACATGCAAGAGTGGGGAGGTCCGAGAACAGAGCCATAGCACCAAATATAAAATTACTGCAGAAAGAAATATTTTGACAATAGCACACCTGACTCTATTGTTTATAATTTTTAGGACCATGATAAAAATAAATGCTTTAAATGAAAATTGAAACTGGTTAATAAACCTATAAATTATCAAATGTCATGTGCAGGAAAACAAGAACTTACTTAGAAAAGTAATTTTAAAAAAAGTAAACCATGATTCTGACTGACTACTACATGACTGGTGGTCACGTGGCCGAAGGGACTGAAGGCAGACTTCATAATATGGATAACTTAATGTTGGCATTTTAACTAACCATTTATGCCAATGACCAAGAATCAGCCAACCCCCAGTAGGGTGTTCCTCAGAAGTCTGTAGTTTCTGCTCAGCATTAGGTGCTTAGTGCCAAGTGGCATTTTTATTTTAACAATGTAACACTCACACTGTGCAGCAGAGTGGAATTTTTAAAAGCGGATTGGGTGTCTGGAAATAATTACGAAGGATTTCATCCTCGTCTTTGGCGCACCTCCAGCTGTGCAACTGCCTGGCCTGTCTATTCCTAAAATGGCCCTGAATTAATCACTTTTGTAATGGATCTATGGTCATTTGGGAAGGGCATGACAAACTACATATTTTTTCACTTAAGTATGAGAATGCTGAGCAAACTAGAGGCACCACTAGAGGTGATTGCTCTCTGGTATTCTCTTATAAATTATTCTGAAATCTTCACTTTTTCCACACTTTGTAAATTTTATCTTATTTGAACCCATTTTTGCCCTTTAAGTGAATCAGTCAATCTTTCTCTCAAAGACTACTTAAAGGAAGATCTGACAATTGAAGTGCCATAAACCTGGATTCTTTTGGATCTAGTTGCAAAAAGAATTTGGTTCATAGAAATCTCGATCTACAGTACTGTGCCAATCTTGAGCCGCCCCTCATTTCTTTATGTTTTCATAGGAAAATGAGAAATAGGTGCAGCAATTTATTGAAATATGCAAACATAAATGGAAATACAGTATATAAGTGAAAAACGGAGTTTGTATAAGTCATTATTTGGTATGAGCATCTTTATTCTTTAACACGGCCTCTTAGGGGAGTTTTCTTGTAAATTCTTTAAGCAGTCTTCAGAAATAGTTCTCCAGGCTTCTTGAAGGACATTCAAAGTTCTTCTTTGGATGCTGGCTGCCTTTCGTTCTGTTCTCCCTCAAGATGATCCCACACTGCTTCAATAATGTTGAGGTCCGGGATCTGGGGAGGCCAATCCATGACTGATAGTGTTCCATTGTGTTTGTCTATCCACGCATGCTTTTATTGCACTGGCAGTGTGTTTGGGACCACAAGCACACTGCCAATCATGCTGAAAAATGAAGCTGCTGCCAATCAGACACTTTCCAGATGGTTTTGCATAATAGATCAAAATCTGAATGTACTTTTTGGCATTCATAATTTTGACAATTATAACAAGATCCCCAACACCACTGGCTAAAATGTAGCTCAAACCATGACAGAGCCTCCACCGTGTTTTACAGATGGCTGTAGACACTCACTGTTGTACCTCTCACCTGACCTCCATATACAGCTCCGGAAAAAAATTAATAGACCACTGCAAAATTATCAGTTTCTCTGATTTTGCTATTTATAGGTATATGTTTGAGTAAAATGAACATTCTATAAACTACTGACAACATAACTCCCAAATTCCAAATATAAATATTTTCATTTAGAGCATTTATTTGCAGAAAATGAAAAATGGTCAAAATACCAAAAAAGGTCCAGTGTTTTCAGACCTCAAATAATGCAAAAAAAAAACAAAAACAAGTTCATATTCACTTTTAAACAACACATTACAAATGTTTTAACTTAGGAAGTGTTCAGAAATCAATTCATCACTCCATAACACCTGTTGCCACTCATTTTGAGTCCAGTTCTTGTGGAATTTGGCATACCTCAGACTTTTCTCCCTTTTTCCCTTCCTTAAGAATGGCTTCTTGACAGCCATTCTTCTTCCATTGAGGCTTCGGTTAACGGTAGATGGATCAGCTGAAGGGCCAGCTGCATCTCTCGGGTCCTGTGTCAGGTCTTTGCTGCATTTTTTCCTGTTTCAAGTACATGACTTTCCTACACTGTTCATCTGCTGTAGAAAATTTTTAGGCCTGCCACTTCTTCTTTTGTCCTCCACATGTCCAGTTTCCTGAATTTTTTTTAATGACACACTGCACACCATGCTGAGATATGCTTTAGGTTTTTGGGTAATAGATCTTTGGGAATCACCTTGTTGGTGCAAAAAATACTATTTTATGCCTGTCAAGCTGTGTTATCTTTGGCATTTTTCATAGGGTTCAAATAAAGAAATGGGAACAAATGGTGTGTTTTTGTCACAGGCTGCTAGTAACACAGTGCCTAAAGATACAATTTAAAATTGGTTCTTTGCTAAGTTGTCTATGTGTAGACACAACACTGGTTCATCCCTTGAGTTAGGTGCCTTTTTTATGCTTGAATGATTCACTGATCAGTGTTATCTGGCTTAACAAAAAAGAAAAAAAAGACATTCCTCTGAAAATGGTCAGGTATAAGGACTGAACTGAAAATGAGTGAAAAAGCAGCCAATGTCCAAAGAAAAACTTTGAAAGACCTTCAGAAAGCCTGGAGAACTATTGCTCAAGACCCTTTAAACAATTACAAGAATGTCTGGCTCCTTGGAAGCCAAATATAAAGAAATGAGGGGTGGCTCAAGACTTTTGCACAGTACTGTATGACCTCAGTGAATACTTTTCACAAGGAATTTATGATGTTAGTTATTAGTTTCAAGTCTTACTGCTTACAAGATAATATTTAATTAGGACCATACTTTACCAAAAACAGTCAAAAAGTAAGATACTTCACCTGACACATGAGAAAGAGGGAGAAGAAGAGAGAGAGGAGCACAAAAAAAGGACAGAAGAAAAAAGGGAGCAAACAAAAAGGGAGGGCACGCAGCAGGGATAAAGCAGAATATCCATTAGGGAAGGGCTACCTTGTGATAGGGCTGCTCATTATGGCGAAAAATATAATCATGATTGTTTTGGTCAGTATTGTAATCGCAATTATTATAACTTTACAAACATCATGCATTTATAGAGGATAGAAAGTAATTTTTCAGGGAATTTCCTTGAACGTGACACTGGGTAGTCAATTAGTGAGTAAGGAGTTGGGCTGAGATTAGAAGACGTTTTTGACCATAAAGCTTGCAAGGGCAACCACTCCACAGGGGGGTGCATATCGGAACAAAGAGAGGCCCAGACTCCTACTCTTTGGTAGACCAGCACCAGATTAGCAATGCAGAGTGCGCCACCAAAAGGTACTGAGACCCTCAGAGACAAAGGCAGCTGCAGACAACTGTTAATGATCTTTCCACAGGTTCATCTTGTTATGATTTTATTTCCACTAGATCACTTTCATTAACATGATTGTTGTAGGAAAAATGAACAATGAAGAGTTTCAGATGCTACTATGGAAACCATTTTTTCAAACTTTAACTTGCAGTCTGTTCTGTTGTTAAAGATTGATTAAAAACCGGAGGGTGAGGCCTGAAATTTTTTTAAATTAAAACTGGTGCATGCCAGAAAAAGTTTGAGAACCACTGCTCTAGATAGATCTTGTTGGGTTTCTTACTGTAATCTTAGCTTCAGCTGAACTTACTTGTGAGTGAGTTTGGGCTATTAGGGAGGGGCAATGGTGCACTGCTGTATAGGAAAGGGCATCTGACTCAATAATAAACTAATAAAAGACAAAATGATATTCATAGTGAAAATTCATGCAAAAAAGTAATAGTTTTATCAAGAAAACCTAAATCACAATTGAATTTAAAATCCAGTTGATTACCCAGTCTCAGTGTGATCTACCCCTTGATCATCACGTATGGTTCCAAAACACCAAGCTGGAGATGGCAAAAATGTTCAGCTCGAGGCTTCATAACTGGACCTCACTAACCAATAAGTGATATCACAGTGGCAGCATTAATCTTTCATATATATAATCTTTGTTGTCTCCTCATGCTCACAGAAATACTATGAACTAAAGAAAGAACAGTTTTGTTTTTTTTTTTTATTCAAGAGTCTTCTTCTGCTGTATAGCCCAGAAAAGGCTCAATTAATGGAGTGCTGCTGAGATGGCTGTCCTACTGGCAGGTTCTCACATGCCTGCAGAGGACTATGACTATTCCTGACTGTTCCTATGGCTATAGGAATTCCTGTTGGTTCTAAACTCTTCCATTCCATTTCACAATTATTGAGGCCAATGTGCTCCTGGGATCACTCAATAGTTTTAAAACAGTTCACCAAATCAATTCAATTTGCCACAGATGAACTCTGATGAAGTACGGACACCTGTCAAGCATAAGTAAAGCAAATAAGTTCTAACTGACTAGAATTTGAAGAGCCACAACAAAGGGTCTGAACATTTTTATACAGGGTTACAAAAAATATACTCAGTACAGGTACTGCATGTAAACTCATGCAAATAGATTAAAAATAGATTAATTTAAAATTAAATGTACATACATAAGAAGGTGAAAAGGTTTGAACACCCTTAAGTATAACTAACATTCTTATGGTCCTGTATATATACATATATATATATATATATATATATATATATTTTTTTTTTTTTTAAGTGGGACTCATCTGTTCCTCTATATAACCTCTCTAATAAATGTGGAGCTGTCTTTTCACTAGGCCCTGAGACCTGTTACATACTCCTGTGACAGTCAATTAGCCTGCCTCTCTCTGCCAGTGTTCCTTCCCACAGACATGTCCTTGGGTGGGCTTCCAAAATGTACACACCTCCAGGAATGTTGACATGATATAATCAAAAGGTTTTCAAGATATAAATACACTTCGGTGCACATGGCCTTATAGCTATATGGTAAAAAATAAATAGATAAATAAATAAAATAAAATAATTCTGTCAGTAAAAAGCGGGCTGCATTTGTAATTGACACGTGTGATGAGACTAATAAGCTCCCCTGTGAACTCATCAAAGAACAAGGGAGAGATAATGAGACTGTTTCTTTTTTTTATAACTCAATCAGTTTGCCTTTTTATGTTTTTTTTTTCCTTTTGTGCCGTAACCTTCAGCCTCTCCTTTCATTTTGTTTGTAGGCAGAGGTGCTTCAAACGTGTAGACTGAAGAATTATGCCTAATTTTATTATTAGTAAAAGTCCTTCAGTGTGGTTCACACCTGCAAATCTTTTATGTGACTTTAAGTCATACTGTGCCATCAGCAGTACTAATAAATAATACATATATACACAAGTATCATGGGTGACACTATTGTTCTTTTTTTGTTTGTTTGTTTTTTGGTTTTTTTGTTTGTCTATTTGTTTTTTTCACACACTGCAATTTTCTATCTGATGACAAAATCAGTCATCCAAATTCAACTCTATAAAAATCTGTAGGCAAGCAAGAAGAGTTTTTCAACTCAATCAGCCTTTGAGCAAGCTTTGGTTGCATTCAGGTAAAAAAATCAAATACAGACACTGCAAATGCATTTTGCATTATATCCTGCATTATCATAATGAGAAAATAAAGAAAAAAAATTAAAAATAAATAAATAATAATAATAATTTAACTGTATTCATTAAACAATGACCAGAAGACAGAACAGAAAGTCCTGGCCTGGAGATCCATTATCTGCTATCTGGATATCCTGAGTTTGTCCTACAACCTAAAGAAATGTGTGAGTGGTTTCTCTTTACCATTACCAGAGAAGCGGCAGGCCTAAAAACTATCTACAGCACATAAAACAGTGCAGGAAAGTCATGTACTTAAGAAAAAGGAAAAAATCCAGCAAAGACCTGACACAGGACCTGAGAGATGCATCTGGCCCTTCAACTGATCCATCTACTGTTAACCGAAGCCTCAGTAGAAAGGTGACTGTCAAGAATCCATTCTTAAGGAAGGGGAACAGGGAGAAAGGCTGAGGTATGCCAAATTCCACAAGGACTGGACTGAAAATCAGTGGCAACAGGTCTTATGGAGTGATGAATCTAAATTTGAAATTTTTGGTTCAAATCATTGTCACTATGTACGGAGGAGGTCAGGAGAGAGGTACAGCAGTGAGGGTCTACAGCCATCTGTACAACATGGTGGAGGCTCTGTCATGGTTTGGGGCTACATTTAAGCCAGTGGTGTTGGGGATCTTGTCAAAATAGTCAAAATTATGAATGCAGAAGAGTACAGTCAGATTTTGATACACCCATCAGGCATAACATTATGACCACCTGTCTAATATTGTGTTGGTTCCCCTTTTGCTGACCATATGCAGCAAACTGCGATGCACTGTGTATTCTGACACCTTTCTATCAGAGCCACCATTAACTTCTTTGGCAATCTGAGCTACAGCAGCTCGTCTGTTGGATCGGACCACACAGGCCAGCCTTCGCTCCCTGCGTGCATCAATGAGCCTTGGCCGCCCATGACCCTGTCGCCGGTTCACCGCTGTTCCTTCCTTGGACCACTTTTGATAGATACTGACCACTGCAGACCGGGAACACCCCACAAGAGCTGCAGTTTTGGAGATGCTCTGACCCAGTCGTCTAGCCATCACAATTTGGCCCTTGTCAAACTCACTCAAATTCTTACGCTTGCCCATTTTTCCTGCTTGTAACACATCAACTTTGAGGACAAAATATTCACTTGCTCCCTGATATATCCCACCCACTAACAGGTGCCATGATGAAGAGATAATCAGTGTTATTCACTTGACCTGTCAGTGGTCACAATGTTAGGTTATGTTATGCCTGATTGGTCTATATGATCCATAGGAGTGTAACAGTGTAAGGGAAAATGCCACAGATAAACTGTTAACCTGTTAAGATTCACTAGATCACTGGTGACCTGTTTAGGGTTGCATTCAGTTCTACACCTTTATAAGAAATGTTTACACATTTGGCATATCCAAAGGAGAATCTTATAACAGAAAGACAGTAAGGCCAAAGTACATGTAAGCAGGCAGTACGCTGATGTAAAAAGTAACATCTTCTGTTTTTTAATTTAGATTTCTTTTATTGAAAATTCTTACTGATGCTTATTTCCACAAATCATACTGGTGACACTATTGCAAAAAAACTGCAGGTGTCTTACTATAGCAAACAGCAGGCTGTCAAAAATGCCTTTGTCTTATAATCAGAAGAACTTGTGAAATGTCAGATGACATACAGACTGTTTTTGGCAGATATGAAAATAGGTGTGCATTGAAAATTTGGTGCCTTAGGCGTAAATATAGAGTCGGGCACCGTCAGCATGATGGAGTGATGCAGTGATGGAGACACTGTACTGGTCTGTTGTGGTGAAGAGAGAGCTGAGCCTAAAAGCAAAGCTGTCGATTTACTGGTCAAGCTACATTCCTACCCTCACCTATGGCCACAAGCTGTGGGTAGTGACAGAAAGAATGAGGTTGGAGTACTACTTCACATCGAAAGGAGCCACTTGAGGTGTTTTGGGAATCTGGCTAGGATGCCTTATCTACGACTACTAAGTGAGGTGTTTTGGGCATGTCCTACTGGGAGAAGACAGTGGAGCAGACCCAGGCTTAGGAACACCTTGGTGTTTCTCCAGAAAAGCTGGAGGAGGTGGTCAGGGAGAAGGAAGTTTGGGCATCTTTTGCTTAGACTGCTGCCCCCGTGACTCAGACCCAGATAATCTTCACGTTAACTTGACAGGTCAAACCAGAGGTCAAAAAATGCTTTACTACTTGCCACTTTACTCAATCAGAAACTATAATTTTAGTCATAGTTATAATCATAGCACAACTTTCAAAGAATTAAGAATTAAGAATATCCATTTCAACTACACCCATCAGGCATAACATTATGACCACCTGCCTAATATTGTGTTGGTCCCCCTTTTGCTGACCATATGCTTTGTTCACCACTGTTCCTTCCTTGAACCACTTTTGATAGATACTGACCACTGCAGACCGGGAACACCCCACAAGAGCTGCAGTTTTGGAGATGCTCTGACCCAGTCGTCTAGCCATCACAATTTGGCCCTTGTCAAACTCACTCAAATCCTTACACTTGCCCATTTTTCCTGCTTGTAACACATCAACTTTGAGGACAAAATGTTCACTTGCTCCCTAATATATCCCACCCACTAACAGGTGCCATGATGAAGAGATAACCAGTGTTATTCACTTGACCTGTCAGTGGTCATAATGTTATGCGTGATCGGTGTATGGTCCAGATCAGACCTGCACAATGTTTAAGGGGATTTGTGTCTTCATTATTGCACAGCTTCAGCTCAGCCAGAATCTGGGGTGAATGGTTTTCTTGAGGTCATCTGACCGCACCTA
>VUQI01063297.1:14561-37500 GCA_015106735.1 Paratilapia polleni | reverse complement strand
CACACACACACACACACACACACACACACACACACACACACACAGAGCCCTAGCTGAGCAGTTGGCAAGCCCAGATGGAGCCTCCCACACAGTACAGATAGAAGCTAGGATTTCATTCACTGATTTGACTACTCTGTCAGTCTGGTAGTGTACTGTTAGTGCCCAATTACACATTTCTATAAATGTAAAACTAAGTGGCTGGTTCTGATGGGGTTTCATGAATGCAGGAAATAGGGGAGCCCTAAACCAGTGATTTTACGAATTTATTAAGTGATAAATCTACTTAGAGCAGTTAGTTAAGGTAAGGTGCATGAATATCAGTCGGAGTTAATCTTCAGAGCTTATAATAGCCTGCTCTCTTAGTTAGTCTGGCCTGCTTGGCTCAACTCTTCATTCATCAATAGCTGCTGACAGAAAGTCAGCTCGTCTGTCTTACGCTGCCTACCCACACACACACACACACACACACACACACACACACACACACACACACACACACTCTACAGTCAGCAAGTCTAACCTCAATGGGCACCAACACATACAGCGTGTGGGTGAGCAAACACACACGCACCTGCTTTAGTGTGACCAGTGCTGACACAGAAAAACGAAGGACCGTCTGACTAAATCTCCCAACAGCTGTCAAGCAAAGACAGGATAAGGGAAAAAGACAGAAGTGGAAGAAGGAAGAAAAGAAGATGGGGAGACTATCTATGAGACTATGAGGACTATCTTCAGACAATGTGAAAGTTATAGTAAATATATTATTAATATGTTCATTTCCTGCACTGTACTGTAGAGCTGTGTCACACTTTTTAGTGTTTTTAAAGGTCTCTGAATTATAATTATGAATGTCAATTCACTTTGGATTGGCAGTCAGGTAGGTGCTGGATTTTTGGATATCGCAATATAAACATTGTTGCTTCTAGTATTAAGCAGAGATTAAAGCATTCATAGTAAAATGTGCTGACAAAGAAGGGCAGTAATGGAGGCAGTACTTAATTTGCATCATCAGCACTGGTACATGTATAACAAGTTTTCCACACTTAATCCCTGAACCTACTACCATGAATTTACGGTTGATCATTAAAGGATTTAGATAGTAACAAAGACTGTGAACTACGAGCACCAAGTTCATTGAAAAAACTGACAGGGGGAGATTAGGGGGGAAAAAAGGGAAGGGCATCCAGCACATGTTATTAACCAGGTAAAACCCACAATGTCATTGGTCAGTGCATCTTAGTGAAATGATGAACCAAAACATCTGCAGGCTGACCTCTGTGTCTACAAAGATATCCAGATTCTGTATCCTTTAGAATAAACTGAATGTGTGTCAGTGCGCCACTGCAATGCAGTGAAATGCATTCTGAATAGCAATGCATTAGACTCCCATTACCCTTCTCTCCTTTACATTGCTCGTCTCTCCTGAAGGCTATATCTTGTCCAATGTTCTCTCTTCTCCTGATGTGGACTTACTTTCTTCTATTCCTTCTGCCCAGTCCATGTTTTTTCTTATACAATGCCTTCTTTTCTTCCCACTATTTTATCCTCTTTCTCTCATTTCATCACCTTTCTGCACACCTTCCCTCTATTCTGCCATCTCATTATCAGTATGAAAACTTAAACTCAGGACAGACTTTTGGAGTGGTGTACACCAAACAGAGCTGAGGCTAGTATGAGTAAATGTGTGCCACAGTAGTGCTGTAGCCTGAACACTAATGCATTTTGTCTAAATTTTGGGGAAAAGTCCTTTAACAGAGGAGCGTTGAAAAGGAATATATGTCGAGTTTTCAATACTGCAGCTTTGGATGTGAAGGGGTGAAGACAGCCTGGGATAAAGATGAAACAAAAAGTGTACAGATGACAAAGAAAAGTAATTTGAGTGTGACAGAATGTCATCTTTGTGTAGTTCTGCTAACGAGGTCTTGAAGCTGCAGATAAACACGAAAAGACAGCTGACGAAATTCACCCATTACTCTATGTTTCTCTTTTCATTTGAATGCCACAAAGCTACTGTATCTCCACCTTCCTCCTCTCTTAGTCTACCCTTTCACTGTTTCTGCCTCACAGTAATGTGCTATGAATGGATGCTAAAGCAATGGATGGGAACCAATTAAGATAACAAGAAAGCATAGCTCTTGCCTGCACCGTCCTTTTTCCTGCGGTGTGCTGTGTGGATTATGTCTAATCTTGCACATTTGTTGCACATCCAATCCTTATTTATGGATGAAACAATGCTCCTACCTACTGTCAAATGCATGTTCAGTGACAGTTTATAAAAACAGATTTGAACAGTTAATCGTGGATTAAAAGATGCTTAATAAGATGTTGTTTTATTTTACGTACAGTGCAGAAATGATGTATTTCAGTTTGTGTTGTTCTCTTTCGAAGTTTAGGCGGCAGAAGACTAAAGACTCTTTATACTCATTATTTTTAGGACTTAAACATACAGCTGCAACTGGGTGTTTTATTAAACAGTGCAACGTTAAGGGTGGATGAGCCAGTCATCTGACCTCAATCCAGATGAGCAGATGTTTCACTTGCTTGACACCACAATGAAGCAAAACAGCTCCCCAAACGCGAACTTAATGAGAACAGCTTGAGTACATGCCTAGCAGAGCATCACCATAAAAATTTGTCACATCTATAATAAGGGTCTCAGTCAACTGTTAAAAAGAGAAGGTCAGTACAAGTAGTTTGGCCTTTGCTGTACAAGAAGTACAAAAGTATGTGGATGGTTTCTTGATAGAAATCCTTTATCAACTTGAGGCAGACTTGATATGCAAATTTATACAAACTTGCATGCTGTACTCTTATAGTAGGAGATGTCATAAATGCACATGTTTGTTTCAGCTGCAGATTGCAATGCAAACATTGGGTATTTATTGTACTCCATTCCTTGTTTAATCTTTTATCTCAGTGATCTTGTTTTCTACAGTTCACTCCAGTCTTTCTGTGCTATGTTTTTTTCTCTGTACAGTCTAAGGCCTCGACTCCCACTCCTTGTCTCTGATGTCTCTGTGATAGTAGTGCCATAATGTTAACACTGTGCCTGACTTAATCCAGTCAGTAAGCAGTTGGCTAGTTCAATGAGTGGTCAAAGTTAAGACCAAAATAAACACTCAAAGAGAAGGAGAGAATATCCCATGAAAAAGTACATAGTGATGAGAGGGCATTTTGTATATCCTTGCAAACGTCTTGACTGTCTTGAAGGGCCGTGGGGAGATGAAATTGTTATTGTGAAACACTTTGTTTTGCAATGTTGCCCTTGTTTTGTCTTGTGCTACAAATCTGTGGAGTGGTGTGCCTTTATCTTATCTTTGAAGCCAATTGTTCACCAATCGTTCGCACAATAACAGCAAACATTAGATGGAGTTAGTCAGTCATGAGAATAGTCAGTTTAACCCTGCTATTTATTGCTTTTATTTATTTTTATTATGGAATCCCATTTAAAGTTCAAGGGAATCCACTTTTAAGTAGACAACTTTTAGTTTTCAAGTTGAATGATAAATGATGTTTCCAAAAATCAATGAGTAATCACATTAAATATTCATATCAATTTCATTAAAAATGGATCTAGAGTGCAATGTGTAATAGTATGTGCTTTGTGCTAGTAAAAATCAAACATTTTTGCCTCAACAGCAATCATCAAATGTTGTACAAATATCTAAGATCTAAAAAGCACCAAATCACAAGTTCAAATCATGGATTTTCCTACACTGACGGTCTGTATCTACATATTGCACTAGACATATGTAACAGTTCAACAGCATTTATATGCCTGCTGTCCAAAATCTGTCCAGTTAAAGCCACCATTGAGGGGTTTTAAGCATGGAATGGTCACAGAGAGAGAGACAAATAGAAACAGACAGAGAGTAAGTGAAAGAGAGAGAATAGATTACCCTAGAGCCCACTCTTGTGCTTTTCTGGGCTTTGGTGCCCCACTTTTTCTCTAATCTTCCTTTCTGGTCTGACACACATTCCACAGACAGATAGACAGAAAGGATTTACTAGGATCTCTACCAATGAACTAAATTTGCTGGTTGTTTTGGTTGAGTAGTAGCATCTGTATTCATGTATGCAGCACTGAGAAGCAGTGGCAATGGCCACTGCAGCTTAAAAAAAAAAAAAAAGACCTAATGAAAGCTAGTCAGCATGAAAGTCAATATTAAAGCACACTTGACACTGTAAGGTGTCTGTGTACATTTGGAACGTGCAAAAAGTCTGATGCCTCAGTTAATCATTTACAATGAACTTGACAGAGGTTCATATTTCCACTTCAGTTTCGGAATAAACTCAGCACGGGGTCTGAGTCATGTTTGTATACTCAAGACAAACAAAGTCAAAGTTCAATTCGCAGTGTGAAGAATGCATGTGTGGACGAGTTATTTAATTCAAATTAGGTTAGGAGTCCTTATCATCAACACAAATCTTGTTTCACAACAGTAAAAGAAAACAATTAAAGCCTAAAAAAAGAAAGAAAACTTTGTCACAACATGTATATAGTATAAATCACAGAGCGAAAACAGGTAATTCAACTAAGAGGGTGGAGATATGTTTACAACAGCTAATAAAGACCTTGTAGACGCAGGCTTGAAAAAAAAAATGTCTGGTAAGACTTTCAGTGCTTAATATTGTCACTACCCTGAGTAAAAGTCAATGGAGGGAAGCAACCATATTCCTCAGAGTATTTTAAAAAGATGCCATGATATTTTCACATCAGTGGTCAGGGCAGTATGTGAAATGTTTCTCTGGAGAATTATGTATACAACATTTATTCAGATGTATATTTTTCACTCACCTATCGCTGTCACTTTTCTATAACATTTAGCAAAGTGCTTTAATCTTACAATCTCATCAACAACTTTATTGAAACAATCCATATTTAATATTTTATTCGTTTTGAGAAAACAAAACATCTGGATGAGATAGAAAGGTTAAACTATTACAATGTGGAAGAATGTGACTAGCAAAGATCTAACAAAGAGTTTGGATTCATCAGCTTAATGCACCTTTGTGTCAATAAGAAAAAACCCTACAAGACAAAGTATAAATTTAGTAAGTGACTAAGAAAAAAACTCTTATTTTAAATATTGGAAATACCTTTACTGATAGTGACTTTCAAACATAATGAATCTTCAGTTTTTAAGGAGAACTCCACCTTAAAACAACAGTTTTTCTCTAACAAAGTGGCTAACAAGACAGGAGTCTGTGATATCTTTTCTTTCAGACACAAAAAGCAATAAAGAAACTTACTTACTTACTTACTTGAAACCAAACAGGAAACACAAAGCATGAAAATATCTACAGTGTTTGGTTTTACACCTTCTGCACTCAGTATGTGAATTTGTCTGAGAGGCCTCCAGTCTGTGGTTTACTGGTGATAATTTAAACCAGAGACACACCAGAGAGACTGAACTGTTTGTCAGTGCAACACAACACTGCCTTGTTTGCAGTAATGACCACCAGATTACATCTACCATGTGTGTGAGCTTTTGCATGTACATGTGTGTTTGTGCTTGTGTATGTGTAAGAGACCCCCATAAAGTCAAAGAGTTAGTGAGGGGACTTTGTCCTCCGCAGTGCCACTCCAGATCCCTCCACCCGCCCAAGTAGCCACACTTCACACAAGCACGTCATTCATTCAGTGTTTTATGAAGTATCTATGGGATGATACAAGAGGGAAAAATTCAGAGAGACTACTGAATCTGCCTGCTTACTTACTAACTTGAATGGACTGAACTTAAGCAGAATTTATCCATCTCTGAACCAGTACAAAAGAAATACTATCTCACAGATGTCGCTTTACACATAAGGAACTGTTCGGACCACAGGAACTGCCCCTGTTCAGACCTGCTTGGGAGAAAAAGTACCTACTCTGGAGGAGGTACTTTTGATCAGCCTTGAAAAACTGCCAGTGTGGACTCGATGCTGATTCGTCCAAACTAGGAGCAAGTGGCATTTCTTAAAAACCAGCAAAATAGCAGAAGCAAGAAGAAAACCAGCAGCCAGTAAATGCCATCAACAACATAAAATTTGCCAGATGAGCTAACGCAGCAAACAGTAACACAATCATATCAGATCCCTCCATTGCTGCTGCTGTGGGGCACTTGAAATTGACATTATGAGCTTTGAGTCCAGTGGAACCCACACTACAACAAAAACAGAAAGACTGAAAGGCCGGTTAAAGGGCCACTGCAGGGGAATTACTGCAATTATTTTCCAGAAAATCCATATCATGAAATTACTGAATATACACAAGGTCATAATTCAATGATATATACCTTATTCTAAAACAATACATTTTTTTTCAGTGACTTGGGAGAGCTGGATGAGGTAACACTTCGTCCAAGTTCACCTTTAATGATAATGCTACAACAGATGGCCTAACTGCCCTAACAGTAACAAACTGAAGACAGTATCCCACTGTGCATGTGCGTAATTTTATGTAAATATTGAGCTGTTTAACTTTATTCTCAAGTACGATGCATTAAATACTGCTCACTCTGGGCACACAAACACACTTTTCCCATTACATCGTAGCTCTCTCTCTGTTCCGTCTCTGCCCTCCTACATCTTTCTCTCTGTCCTTGAAGGGAGGTTCAACTGCAGATAAGAGTCCCTAAAGCTAAACAGAGACTGTCTTAGTGTGTGTACACTGTACACTTTCCCTTGACAGCCTGGACATAGACTGGGACAAGGTTAGAGATGTAAAAGAGAGAAAATGAAAGAGGAAAAGAAAAAAAAAATAAGGAGAAAAAATTGGCAGGGGAAAAAATGGGAGGGTAGAATAAAGGGTTACACACACAAACATCTACTACTCATTGGGAAAGCAATCAAGACTTCATCTAAAGAGATAATGGAGAGCAAGGACCATAAAAATATAACTGTGGCTTTATATTTTCTGGGACCCGCTTAATCGTCCTGTTTCATATTTGGGCAAACCAAGGCCACAGAGGGAAATGCTCAGAGTGTCAACTTTACCATCTATATGAATGGGAGTGTATTTATGTGTAAGCTGCTTAGAACAAAGACGGACTTTGTTGGGCCCAAGCTTGGCTGCTGGGATGTGGTCTTGTGTTAATGTGTTCAATGTTAACCATTAAAAAGAGAAACCTAAAATTAGCACACACAGCCATAACACATCTGTGCAGTTGTAAGCTTGACACAAAAGTACACGTATACAACAGTGCCCTGAAGTAAACAAATTAGTACACACACAGGCGTACAGCATAGATGCAAATAAAACACACTTTCAACAAGCAAGTTTGAAGGAAGCATACGCTCATACATAGAGCAGACTAACTCGGCTGCTTTCGGCTGATCAGAAACAGACATATAAGCAGGCAGAAGAGATCAGCCCAGTGTCTTCCTCTCACTTTATAAAACGTGATGAATAGTGGGCGGCTGTGGCTCAGGAGGTAGAGCGAGTCGTCTACTAATCGGAAGGTCAGTGGTTCGATCCCTGGCTCCCCTAGTCTGCATGCCGAAGTATCCTTGGGCAAGATACTGAACCCCACGTTGCCCCCGATGCATTCATCGGAGTGTGAGTGTGTGTGAATGTTAGTAAGCACTTAAGTGTAGATAAAAGTGCTGTATGAATGTATGTGTGATTGGGTGAATGTGGCCTGTAGTGTAAAGCGCTTTGAGTACACAAAAACTGAGTAGAAAAGCGCTATATAAGTACCAGTCCATTTACCATTAGTGATAAAATAACAGCAAAAATCATTGTTTATTATAACTACTAGGGTTGAACCGGTGTACAATTACAACATGAACCTGGTTCTTCCCAGCTGTGCTTGTCTTGGATAATGAAAGAAAACAGAAAGATTTTACAACAGCCACCAGTGTCAACTGTCTAAGTATCACTTTAACCAACAACAAAACAGAAAACAGCCAAGTGATTTGTTTGATGGTTTGTTCTCTGCTGAGATGTTGTCTCTTGTCTGTCCCCTCAGTAGATTGTTTTGGGGCCTAAGACAAACTGACTCCTAATCTTTTTGAACAGATATCTGGATATAAAAATTTATAATCTATAGTCAAGGGAGAAGATTTTTGCTGCTGGAAGCTTTCTGGTTTCCATTTGTAGTGCAATTGACCAATCACGTTTGAGTAGGCTTTGGTTGCATGCAGGATAACAGTCCATGTGGAGAGCAGAAGAGGGGACGCAATTGCTGAAATGTAATCTCGAAACAATCGGCTATTGTCTGACGATGATTTACAAAGTCTTGTACCGGGTATCAGCTGGCTACCCTGGAACCCCAAAACATTGGCTGTTTTCCATAGAGGCTATGTCATCACACAATAGCCAGCAGGCTCCCAATTTGATTAATTTACTCCATTTTGTTTCCACAGAAATTTAGATTACTGTTAAATGTATTTATTTTTCTCCCTGTGTTCTACCCTGTGACATCAGCGGTATGATGTAAGATTAGAGAGAAAGAGAGAAAAAAACAAACATAAGATAACTCCTGCAATGCATTTTTTCCATCGGTAAAAATTATAAATTTGGCAGCTAACTTAATAAATAATGATTGCACCACCTCAGAGATAAACAACGCTGAGGTTGATTTGCCAGAGAAGTGTGTTTTGAATTTGGCTTTGCATGCATGTCAGATGTTTCAAATCCAAAGCTCACTGGTCTAACCGGGTTTATGTTTAAACAAAAACAGAGAGCAAACAGCACTAACACCCACAAACACTTGTGTGGACACACACTGTATGCGTGCATAGGCAAGTGCACAAATCATGCACTCTAAAATGATTCTCTAAAACATACCTACTCTCTTTCCTGTAGTATGTAGAAACATTTGTGTCCCTCAGCTCTATGACAAGGGCAACTGGAGCCTAACTCAAAATTTGTAATATCAAAATATAGGTACTCCAAAGCAGACTGATGTGACAAAATATTTTAGAAAAAGTTTCTTGCATTTTTCTTACCTTATACATTTCGTATTGCAAATTTTGAGTGTGGACCATAAATCAGCCTGACTCTATTGTCTGCATTTTAGTCCATATGTCAATCTTGCTGTGCCCTGTGCATACATATGCATACGTATGCATGTATGTGTGCACAAGGCTGTGCAAGCTCGGGCTGTGTGTCTATGTGTGAGTCTGTGTATCTGACCCATTAACTGATCCATTTGCTGCAGAGATATGCAAGTTTCCCAGAATGAGGTTAGGGTGAACAGAAGAGAACACAGGATGGATTGAGCAGCACAAAGCTCATCCAGGGGATGGGATCTAGGTCTGCGCTGGACAGACGACAGGAAATGTACACAGCCAGGACCAGCCTTGGACTGAAACTGGAAAAGAGGACAGAACCCTCTCAGAGAGGGCATTGAGACAGTGGGTTAGTTCGGGATCTAAGGCTTCTCTGTAATGGAGGCCAATGCATGAACTGAAAGGGGCAAAGAGGAAAAGGCCTGATTTTTTTTATTTTTTTTTTTATAGAGCTGCATGGAGGTCTTTCCAAGGCAGAACACACAGAATGTGCTTAGAGAAATGAGCAAAATACAGTAAGAATTACATTCAAGTCTTGTATTGAGAGCATTCCAAGTTGGATTTAGAAACCCAATGAGTCTTTGAAAATTTAAAGCAAATGTTAACCTGTCCACTAGAACACTTTTTACTTTAATTAAAAGAGGCTGGGTGTAAGCTAGTTCACAATAATTATATAGTCACTCAGTAAAAAAGAACTGAAAAAGAGGGAACAGAAGCCTCACTGAGAAACAACTGGAGCTTGCATATGTATATACATGCACTTACACATACTTCAGAGTACATATGTGTAGTATTTGAATGTTTATGTACACATATGCACCTACAATCAGTGCTCTTGGTGAGGTCATGGACTGCTCTCCTGTGAAATTTCTTGATACACTTTTGAATTCCCTTTCTGATGGCAAGAAATCCAGACCCTGAGGTAGAGTTGGGGTTTCACAGTGTTTGTGTGCAGCACCTTTTATCCTCCAAACATAGTGCTTTTTTTTTTTTTGACTGAACACTCAGGTCTTTAGACATGCCTCTGCTGCCTTTCAAGCAGACATCATTTGCCTTTAATTATAGGGAAGAGCACCTCTACAGGCCACACCTCCAATCTCACCTCTTTAATTGGAACACCTGACTCCAAGTAAGTTTTGGAGAAGTTGTTAGTACAGAGGCTCCCGTACTTTTACGAGCCTGTGTTCAAATTGGACATGAAAGGTGTAACTGCTTGTGTGTTATTTGTTAAGACTCAGACAAAAATCCGACCACAGTACTCAATGCAGAAACTTTATCTTGTGACTGTACACTTTTATTTTTTGTGCCTTGTTTGGGCCTCTCATCCAGAGTAAAAGACCGTGGAAATCTACAGTGTCTACACATTTACTAGTTACAGGCATAAAATGTAGCACATGTGACAGTTTCTGTCTTGAATTAGCAGAGGCACCAAATACATTACTAGATGACTGTAAACAGTAGAAAATAAATGTTTAGAGACATCTGGGATTTATAACCTCATCCCCCCTGGACGGCTGCTGAACACAGCAACATGGCATCAACAACAATTGATAGAATATCTGCTGATTTTGGGTGTCAGTTGTGTTTTTTTTTTAAGTTTCAGTTTCATAGCTTTATTATTTAAAAACATAAGGAATGATAGTTAAAAAAGAAAGAAAATACACTCCTCTAGGCTGCGAGTTATTTTGGGGGTGCTGAACTCATTGTTGGCACACAAAGGTCTCAGTGGAGCTAAGCTATTCCATAAGGAGGGGCAGAGCTGCTGTTAATGGGAGAGGTTATACAAGGCAGTGTATAGAGGTCAGAAAGATGTAGCACAGTCACTTTGTGACAATTAGAAGCAAGCTGTCAAATATACACAGATCCGCCACAACATTAAAACCACAGCTGACTTGTATTTTGAAGGTCCCCTTTGTTCTGCCAAAACAGCTCTGGTCCACTGGGACATAGACACAGAACCTCTGGGAATGTTTTGTGGTTGGTAACAGCAGATTCTTTGGGTTTTGTGGGTTGTAGGTGGGTCCTGGGCTTGTTCCAGTGCACCCTGTGGACGCTCAGTTGGATTCCGGTTTAGGGAGCTCTTTGTCTTAGTCGTATTCCTGGAGCTACTACTTAGCTTTTTTTTTCTTGTTTGTTTGTTTTTTGTATGGCGTGGTGCACTTTCCTGCAGGGGGAGACCTCTGCAATCAGAGAGTGCTATTGCAAAGTGGGGTGGGGGGTGGGGGGTGTTACAGCAACATCCATATGAATGCCTCAATGTATCAAGATGATCAGTGTCATTCACCTCACCATTAGTGGTTTTAATGTTGTGGCTGATAAAGGTGGAGCAAGAGGGGAATTAAAGGCACTGGAATTATGGTTGTTAAAACTCCCTGAACTTTAGTGTTCCCAGTATGCACTTATTAGAACATATGATTATTAGAACATTTTAGCCTTCCTTGATCAGCAATCATTAAATTTTCATAGAGGTACAAGCTTACTCAGACATACTGGGCAGCTTCCAGTCAGCATGCTGATGTTTGTGTTTGGCTGGCGTTTTGTTTTTCCTCCACTGCCTCTAGTGAAAAACTTGGTTGTCGATGCACGTCTGTAATTAATGGAAGTGACAACTAAGATGGATGTTCACAGACAGGAAGTGCATAAGAGTTGATTTATCCTTTTAATAATAGCTAACTAATATTACATCATGCGAGGACAATAAAATGCCTGGCTTTTAGGCTTAGGGAAACAGAGCCTGAAATAAAAAATATTTTTTCATGGAATATTTATGTTCATTATACAGCCGATAATCACGGGAGGATTCAAGTAATTAACGGCCCTAAAAACACAGTTGCTAAATAGTCTTTTTATGTCCTAACAGATCCAACAGGCTTCTACATGCTAGCTTTGTGGCAGGTGTCTATTTTCATCTCCACGGACTCAGACGTGTCCAAACAGACTCAACAGCAGAGCTGTTGACAGAGCCGTCTGGATTAATATACTGTATGAGCACAAGCTCACATGCACATGCAGACGCACACGCTCTACATGTACAGACAGTATCCTAACACTTGCCAACCTACATGTGAAACAGAACTGGTTATTTATATTACTGTGAACACACATTATGCTTTTGGGGAGGGACTGAGAAATTTAGTGTCAAGTTCAGTGCTTCCCACACAGACTTTATTTGAGCGGGCTGCTCAGGTATATTAAAAACTACAAAGGTTTATAGACAATTTACAACAAGAAAAGATGGACACTGGTTCTGTGTTTCAAAAGAGAAGACAACGTGCATGTGCCTTAAACCTGCATTCTCTTTAATGGCCACATTTTGGTTGTGGTTGTGAAAAACTTCAGGTTGTAGAGGCCTGAAGTCAGTGTACACACTGAAAGCGATTCACTCGTCGCACATTGCTTTGAAGCTGACGGCTAGTCGCTTGTGGACATTGCTTATCATGCCCACTTTGCGTCGCCAGCAGTTTTTTCACTCGAAATTGCTTGAAGTCGCCAAATATCATTCATTTTCTATGGCCTCTGGTTGCCATGTCGCTGCGAATCGCTTCCGGTGTGTACGCAGCTTAGGGCTCAATGGCGCTCGGTTCCCTTGCTCTGTGACCTCAGTCAACACTTTCCTGATGACTTTATGGGCTCAGTTGCTAGTTTCAGGTCATAATGAAAAAAACATCAAGTTCAAATTGTAATTTATGGTCATTATTAGAGTCAGAAAGGAGGATTATCCAGCGTATGCTCATTGGCTAATGACCTGTCAAATTGCATGTCGTTAGCCAATGAACTTGTGGAGTCCTCGGTTTCACAGTCAGATCCACCCCTTGCCTGTCACATCTGGTTTCAAAACACCAAGATGGCGATGGCAAAAATAGTCAGCTCAAGGCTTCGCAACGGGACTTCACTAGCCAAATCGGTAACGAGCATGGTGGCTGCGTCCATCTTTTATACTACCTACACTGGCAACTCCTTTATTGTTTTTGTCTAAGAGAAAAAGACTATCTGTAATCATTTATAGTGGACAAATGCCTTATCTAATATTATTTTGAAATTTTAATCACTACTAACAAGTTATGCTGAAATTATAGTTCAGCGGGGGTAGTGCGTTGGCAGTCTGCTGGCAGTCCGTTGGCAGTCTGCCTGTCTACTTTCAGAGAGCTCTGTAGTCGATGGAGGCAGTGTACAAACAATGTGGTACAACCAGGTGCCGGGAAGAGCGAAGTTATAACATACAAAGAGATGAAGTGAAACCGAGTGTTAAAAACAATGAAAAGTGTCCACTGCAGCCACTGTCTGTGCTTTTCATGCTGTATTTTCTGATCATTGATGTTTTTTCACAGTATTCCCATTCCCAGTGAACTCCGTTGGTGCTCCCTTCCCTATTCTGGCCCACCTGTCAACCAATCAGCATTCGACAACAGACAGCATCATTCACGTCCAACATCGTGCAGTTAGGATTTTGGAGGAGTGCACGGGACCACTTCTGTGGTGGATGTAAACCCCTCTCCGTACGCTGTCCATACGAAAATTCACACAGAGACAGACACAATCGTGGTACCATAAATTATGCATAAGCCTCATTCCTTCCTGTCTTGTATTTTCCTGCTAGAAGGCTGGTGAGTTTGCTGTTTTCGTCCTTGATGTCACTGAGCTGCCTCTCCAGAGAACGTCTCATCCCAGAGACAGACTGAAACTCCACCATCTTAAACTGCAGTTATGCCAAGCTTACTGAGGCTGCAGACTTGAACAAGGACTACTGTCGCCAGATGCAGTCCAACACAGTGACGCTGGAGTCTGTCAGTGGGACAAGAGATTCATTGAAGAGGCAGCCCAGTACATTGCTTAGTTATGCACTTGTCAAAAAGTATTGGCAGTGGAGCGTCTATATAGAACTAAAAAAAATTATTTAGTTTTATTCCGACAATACGCAATTCTTAGAATGGGTAAACATTTCTCTAAATTATTACTTTTAACTTTTGCTCTTTGTGTATCGACTGTTGCATAGAGTGAAATCATCTCTCTGTGTAGGCTGGGTGCCGTCAGCTGTTTCACTGTGGCTGCCTTGAAAAAGGTACCACAGATATACATATACACACAAACAAGCTAAAATAAGACTACAGGCACACATACAAGCCCTTTTTGTAAAGCAGGAAACAATGACGCATCTATAATTTGATACTAAACAGAAGGAAAGTGGGGATCTACATGGAAAATGGACTGTCTCTTGACGAAACAAGAGAAAGGATTATTCTCAAGAAGAGCTGCTTTTGTCTGTTCTCGTGCCCCTGTTATCTCTCTCTCTCTCGCTCTCTCTCTCTCTCTTCAGGGATTCAATAGGGCTTTGTCTCATTCTTCACCAATGACCGCTACAGTTTCAAGTTTTTGAAGTCAGGAAATGTATACTTCAGACTGCCTTGTGTCGTCTTCACCGAAAGCAAGTTGTGCAGAATACTATGTTTGCTTTTCATCTACCAACCAGCACATTGTCAGAAGCTTTACTATGTGAATCTTGGAAAAAAAAAAAATCATAATGTGATATGCTTTATTTATTCTTATACATATACATAAAACATGAATACCACAACCCAAATTTCATGCATTCTTTTTTCATTTACATTTTACACAGCAACCCAACTTTTTTTGGAATTGGGGTTGTATACTGTTTCCATTTTGGAACCAAACACAACCTATCCAGGGTTGCCATGAATATCTGTGTAATCAAATCCTAGCACCCTAATTCAATAGCTAACTAAAGAGTATCGTTCTTTTTCTTTCAGCAAATTCACAGACACCTCTTGGTAACAACTTGTTTGCTAGTCTCTAGGGCACTGGAGGACATGTTCAAAACACATTTAATCATTAACGTTTTCACATGAGTTTAAATCAAATAGAACCATTAGACCTATTAGAGCAAACACTGTCCCACTGCTTCAAGGCTGAAATAACTCTGTAGACGCATGATATTTACAGCCTGTTGTGTGTGTATGTGTGTGTGTGCAAAGAATCCATGAAAGAACAGTGGAGGAAAAGGCTTCCCAAATAGCAATGCCTGAGCATAACTAGCATCCTGTGTAAGTATGATCAAGCTTGAAACCAATGCAATCCAGAGTAGCTACTGATCTGAGCCATGTCTGCCTTCTACCTTTATTTGTATCTTTTTTCTGAGTGTGCTTGTTTTAATGTGGACAGGTAGGTTTAACATTCACAGTCAGTTAAGAAGTGAGAGCAAAGTGTGAAAAAGATAAAAGAAAAAAATTTAAAGACAACATTAAAAATAAATTTTGTCCCTTTTTTACCTGTCCTATAATACATTGAGTTTTTAAGGCGATGATTTGGTCTGTTCCACAGTGCTGATGTTGTTTTTTTCAACTCCACAGAAAATATTCAGAAGCTTGAAGTGTATATTGTAATCTTTCTTAAACGAAGTGCGCTCATGTTACTTCTTCAGAAACTCGCTACTGACAGACAAGGCCAGCCAAGCAGTGTTTACACTATGCTGAAAAAAAAATGTCTGATCTGTTTTGAAAACACATGGAGCAGCCAAAGTAAAGCTATCCACACTTAGCACCTACTGCTAAGACAAGGAGCGCAGGAGAAAAAAGGGGACAACAGAGGATAAGAAAGGCTTTGCCCTGAAACTTAAGTCCATCTTTGTTACTTTTATTCAAACTTTATCCACTTGGCATTCCAGTTATTTAATTTTATTCAACTGTAAACCAGTGAGCTTAAACCTTTACAATTCTACACAATAAAAAAGCTTGTGAGTTTATTTTGGTAACACATATTCACTCTTGAAGCTTAATCCTCATTTCTTCTACAATGCCAACTATGCTCTAATTGTGTGCCTTTAGCTTGATCCATGTAATGCAAAAACTAGCGTAGTGTTCCAGGTTTGCATGCTTTTTCTTTTCTGTTACTCTTTATCAATACATCTGGTCCTCATCAGTGAATTCAAATACTATAAATCACATTATTGCAGAAACATCTAGCAACAGCTAATAATTATATTGCTATAGACTTTCGCTGGACTATATCCAAAACTTGGTTGAAGGTTTTTCTTAAACCACAATGATTAGCTCATGCATTGAGTATTTACTAATGCTAACACTGGGGGGCTGTTTCAAAGAACCAATGTATTTTGCTTGAAACAGTTATGGCTACAAAGCACTACTGACATTTTGCACAATTTATTAGGTCCCAAGTTTCCTAGGTGAACCTAATTCACTTCAACATCAATAATATCTAAACGGAATAAGCATAAAATAGTGTTTGAATGTAATTTATAAGAAATCATTTTATTTATACAGCCACTATGCAGGCCTGAGAGAGCCACTCCAACAGCCTGTCAACAATAATCAAGAAACTGTATGGTTACATTCTAATCTGATAAAGGTGGAACGGATTTATCTCAAAAGGAATAAACATATATGAGTAAAGCCATAGTTAGTGCAAAAATATGTCTGCATTTCAAGGAAAATCTTAGAAAAGTGTCAGATTCTTTGAATAAGGTGTTTTCATGTTACTTTAGTGCTTAGAGAGCACAGTTCTCCACCAAAGGCCAAAACCCTGTTTCACAGTTTTTCATGGACAGAGACCCTGATCTGCACGGGATGTTCAATGCACATGCTCCACCTCTTCACCTCTTCCTCTGAGGCTGCACCTCCTTCAGTGGAAGAATCACTGAAGTATTTTGATAAGCAGATTATCTTTGAAGAGCACAAGCACGTATCTAATATCTAACAACAATTAAAGAACTAGAATGACAATACTTTGGTCCATCAAGCAAACAGATAAATTCTGGAGTTTGGACATGCTGTATACACAGACAGTATGTTATACAACCTAATTATCATTCCCAATGTGATAGTAAAGTTTTATTTTGAGGTCTTTAATGACTACAAAGACTATCAAGTATCACAACTACAGGAGAGAAGCAATGTAATTAAAACCTAATATCATTTTAAGACAGTACTGCGTTCTATGGCATGCTGTCCTTTGTGTTTTCCCGACTTCCTGCTTCCACAGGGTTTAGTGCCTACTCCACAATGTCCCTCCTGCTAACATCCCACGACCTGGATAAGCCCACCAGCACAGCAAATTTAATCTGGATGGTCCTGATCAAAAAATGCAAGCTTTATGATCTTAAAGTTACTACTTAAGTGACCTGCTGCAGCGCTTGCTGCCCAGAGGAGGATGGGAGTTTCAGTGTGATTATGTACAATGAAACAAACACTGGTGGTGCTGAAATCACTTTCTAATTTAAAATTTCTCATTTAAAACATGGAAGAGAGGAGCACTTTGGTGCTACGTCTCACACCTGCTGCTGCACACAAAAACCATCCAGTGCCAAAAATAAGGATGAGTGGAGTTTTGAAAAACCTCTTTATACTTATGGACTGAATGGATTTGAAAGGATTGAATGTGATGTGCAGTGATTTGTAGGGCATGCATCTGCATGAGTGTAAGTGGTGTACACAGGCTGGCTAGAATAGTGTTGTGTGTCTCTGTTTTTTCTCATTTACAAAGCCATAGCTGTGTACAAACATTACAGCTGATTATGGAAACAACTGAGCTCTCCTGAACTGAAGGACAGGGAGTAACTAGCTGACAATCAACCAACACCGCTATCGTGCCACCAAAGACAATTAGAAACAAAACATCAGCATCACAGCATTACAGCATCACTGTGAAAACAAGTGCAGAACAATAAACGTTATCATATTGTCATGTTTTAATAATCACCCTAACATAATCCTTAACAACCAACACACACACAAAGAATGGACAGCTAGCACACCGTGAGGAAGTATTTCTGGAATTTAATGAAAAGTGCATTGGATTAGAATGGCTGCGTCTACATTTAAATGCAGTATTTAAAACAAAAACTTGACATGAACAGGGGTGCTGCTATGGCTCACCTGGTTGCGCAGGTGACCCAGCCAAAGACAACTACAGGGGCTTGGGTTCAAGTCTGCCCCAGACCATTTCCTGCGTGTCATTCCCCCTCCTTTCCTGTCTGCTATCTCTACTGTCCTGTCAAATAAAGGCTGAAAATGCCAAAAATAAATCTTAAAGTTTGGCATTCACATATAGAAGCTTTTATAAAGCACTTCAAAGCAAAGTGGAACTTTTCCAAAGTCATCTGTGGCCTCAACAGCACCTGGCTAATTACTGGCAAAACCATGCAGATGCTATCTGACTTCAAAGCTACAGTAGCAAGGATACACACACAGACTATGACACTTTTAGAAAATATTCTTTATTCTTCTGCATTTCAATGAACCCTAGAATCAGTAAAATCACTTGATGGTAACAAATAGGCCCTCTGTTGATTATCCTTCAGGGAGTTCAAAAGATTTTTCTTTCCCAAACAGATATTAGGGGCTGACCTTAAAATATACCTAATTTCAGTGCCTCTGAAGTCTATATATGAAAAAAAACAAAAAGTTTAGATTCTTTCAAAGCAAGCTAACTTTGAGGGTAAAGAGATATAACGTTCTATCCTATTCACTCTCGTGCTCTCTTGCAGCTCTTCACTTTCCAGACGCACTTACATCAGTTCAGTATATAAAAACCTTCAACACGAGGAAGAAAACAGGTTCAACGTGTTACAAAACTGATGGTCAATATAAACCTTGGTTTTGGAGTTCCAGTTCAGATGTGTTCAGCACAGGATGGGAGGAAAATAAAATATGTTTTTTCATTTTCAATGATTCATTTTTTTATTTTCAATAAATGCCTAACTGGCCAGACTTTTTACTGTATCTGACCACTCAAATACTGCATGCTGTGTAAATTTAGCTTTAAAAATTGCACAAAGTAACACCGCCTTTCTCTCTTTTTGACGACATTGAAGACACAGCTTATCATTGGTGATTGATTGTCTTCCTTCCTGCCCCAGTTTTATTTCATCCATGACTAAAAACATGTTCACAATCTCATCACAGTCTCCTGCAGTTAAACTGGGTGAACGAAACACTTATAGTGAACAATAATTACTTAAACAGTCCTGCTAGCCCAGAGACATCGAGGCTAGAAAAAAGACTTGGCTACTATCCTTTATCAACCATGGAATTGCTGATAATATATGATGGCCTTAATTTTTATTTGGGCCACTTTCTTCTTTTTCAGGGAAGTGGATAACTCTTTCTGTTCACCTTAGGCAATGCATGAAAGTTTTTGGGCGCCAAATTTTACAATAGTAAGGAAAACCCTGTAGCTTTTAAGGCTAGCATGCCATAGTTGATGGGCAACAGTTGGTATACTACTAAAACACTTGAGGTGGCGCTTGTGCTCTTGGATGCTGACATAAACAGACTTTTTACAGTTTGGCTCAAAAGCCCAAGGACCCAAAGGGTTTGATAACAATACATGCGCTGTTTCACCCTTACAAAACAATATAAAAATAAGGAAATATAAAATCAGGACATCTTTACTCGACATTCTTCTCTCTTCATTATCTCTCCAACACATGTAGTCATTACAGCAGCTATCTGAGCTCTCTAGTGCATAGCCAATTCAGCAAGGTCTTTAATCACCATGGAAAATCAAACAACCCTATCTGCAGGAAGGCTGCTATTTGGTAGACAAAGAGTGTATGTGTGTGCCCGTGTGGGTGTGATGGTACTGTAGTTCGATCTAGTGCAAGTTTCTATTAGTTTAAAAAGCATTTTTAAACCAATATTTTAGAGGCTAACATAGAAGGGATAAGCATATTTAAATCCCTGTTATATTACACTGTCAAGGCATTTGCAAGCTGTACTAAGTATGATAACCCACACAAAAGGTTAAAACTGTACAACTAGGCTTCAGGGGCTATTATTAACTTTGGTCTGTAAACCTGGCAATTGAGACTCATTATAATATCTTAGTAAAGCTGTTATGGACAGGTTATCTACCTGTGACAAATATCTGACATGCAGCAGGGTATTATAACTCATTATTCATGCTTGCCTCTATCCTGAAAAGTTCAGTAAAGGCAGAGAAGCAGAGCAAAAAAATGACAAGCAGTATATGATACTCCTAACCTAAAACACTATATGTAGAGATAACAGCAATGAAAAGTGATGAAAGAGCACATAGAAAATGACGCAATGCTCTTAAGCTAAGTGAATGTGACTCCTTCAAAGCAAACAGATCTACTGTACAGAGATAGGGAAGAGTGCAATGACTCCCTGTACTCCCCTGACTCTCTCTTTAGCTCCATGCCCTCTTCTCTCGTTCTCTTTGCTGTGAGTGAGGTGATGAATGTGTATGTCTATCTCAGTTTCTATTAATAGCAGGCTGCAGGGCTGGAGGTGTCAAAGCTGGGGAGGGATGAGATCTTTCACCCTCTCCCTTTCGCTCTCATAAACATACAGAATTAAAGCAGGCTACCAGAGAGTCCAGATGTAGCCGAAGTGGGGTGTAGGCGGGGGTCTGCTGAAGGGAGCAGAGAAGAGGGGGTAGAGGTGCAAGATAAAGCGTGCAGCAGAGCTTCAAACAGCATACTGACTGATTTACTATCCATACAATAAAAGCGCAGCAGAGCTACACAAACACAGCAACACATGGGTAATAAGACACAGACACTGTCAAACAATGAGTTAACAGTTTTAACCCTGTGAGCACTGAGGTCTGTCAAGAGTCATGTAAGAGATGAAGAACAGATTTGGTGGAGAACACTATCAGTTACACACTGAAACTTCCTACCTCTTGAGTTGGTAGCCAAGTCGGCCACCTTCTGAAAAGCATCTAGGAAGGCAGCCACAGCAACCACTGTCGCCCTAGAAAAGAGAAAGACAAAGGTCTGTTAAGAAAAGGGGCTTATTAAAAAAATGAACTGGAGTATACAGTGTTGGTAGTCAAAGACATAAACTGGTCAAA
Source organism: Paratilapia polleni (assembly GCA_015106735.1). Lineage (NCBI taxonomy): Eukaryota > Metazoa > Chordata > Actinopteri > Cichliformes > Cichlidae > Paratilapia > Paratilapia polleni. The sequence continues at coordinate 16,647 of VUQI01063297.1, read as the reverse complement.
TAATTTTAAAATGAAAAGAATCACCTGATACAGACACATATGTGCAAACCAACATAGCCGATAACAACCGTTAAAGAGCAGACATCATGTGTGCTACCTCCTGCATACTCATACCCAGGCAGCTCTCTCGCCTAAACCACAGCAAGTACTTCCTTTAGCGGACCATTTCCTGCCGTGTGCTACATATAAGAAAGGACAACTGTGAAAAATATCCTGAAATTCATGTGTAAAAATGGCATAAATGTGCTAGAGTATACTGAACATATTGTTTAGTGTGTGTTTAAGTTAAAACTTGAGTGTGCCCTGCTGTGTGAGGAATGTCTATGTAATTACTTAGAGACCACTGGAATCTGTCTGGCTCAGCAGAGCAGCTCTCGAGTTTGCCACACTTACAGGTCAATGAAAGGATCAATGGGACCTACCCTGTTCAGCTCTAAAATGGAACAGGGGCCTGAAAGCGAGTTCACAGCTTAAACCTACATTCCTGTCATCTTGTATGATTTAGTAAAGTATTTGCCAAGTGCAATATAAAACATATACACGGCAGATTACAGAAAGGGCAAAATCCAAAGCATCATAAAAAAGTAACGGAAGTCTGATGTTAATTACTTTCTGTTTTGCTCATTACAGACATCATCTCCCTAGTATTCCAATTGAGTGCCTACCTGGCTGCCAGGGAGACCAGTTGTTTTGCGTGCTCGCAACAGGCAACCTAAATGACAGGCCCACTGATAAGTTAACATACCTCAGACCTCTCATGATTAGGATCACAGGTATAAAGATGAAAGGCTCTTGGTGTGGGCACGTGCATGTGTGTGATATCTGATCTACCCAACAGAGACTAGACAGCCTATCAGTCATGCATGCATGCCAGACAAAGAAACGCAATTGATGAGAAATTTTCCACAGCACTGCAAGCCACAAAAGCTTGTTTGTTCTAACACAGAGCATGCTAATTTGTCAAACACTTGTTAACTTCCATGGGCAAAGAGAAAATCTTCATAACACAACCTGGGAGTTTCCTGCAAGGTACTATGTTTCACAACTGGAAAAAAACGATAACTGAATACAAGACAGGGCTGAGTGTCACGCTCGACTTGCATAAGGAACAAAGATGTTTATTCTTTAATATTCCAACACAACTGTAATACAGTAATTAATGTCACTAATTAGGTATCTGAAGAAATATGAAGGGGTCACAAAGACCCCTTCTGCTTCTTAGTTATCTGATTATCCTTCATCATTTCATCCTATTACACATTTGTCTGAAGTTTTTGTATTAATGAGTGAATAAATTTTTTGAGTTATGGACAAAAATGTCTTTGTGAATTTTGATTACCAAAATCTAATCATTTAAGTTTAAAGAAATTTGCTCAAGGCGTTCTTGGAATATTACATTTCTGAGAGCAGGACGGATGATTGCCACCCGAAAACATAATGCCTCGGGCTGTCGCCAGCGGAGAGGCATAAAAATACATGTTTATCCAAAGGTGCACGTAAGGCAATGCTCAAAGGTTTTAACATAACACACCCAAAACTCGATCAATCTGTCAGCAGTTGTGTGGCAATGTGGGTAATGTAGACACCTGGATCTGACAGGAAGGAAACATGAAGGAATAAATTAATTCATAATTCAACCCTAGTTCTACAGCACTGATTTGATACAGTCCACTGTACATCTCAGTGTTAACAGGAGTGCAATAATAAATCAGTGAAGTATTCTATTAATGCATACCTTTTGGGATGAGAAGAAACTGGAGCACCCTGGGTTTCAACCAAGGACCAGTGCTCAAAATAAACTCAAAAAGATTAAAGGTTTATTCTTCTTCAAGTACATTCCTAATGCTAACCTACAAAGTATTTTGAAAAAAAAAATACTTATCTTAGTGTTTCAAGAAAGCTGTTTTGAGTTATCTCAGAGTGGCCTTCTGCAAGGCTGACAGAAAGGGAAAGCAGATCAGCTGACAAACAACCCTGATTCAAAGCTTCGTCAGACCAGGCCTGTTAGGTACTAGCATCCTTTGAAGGAACAAACTTTTTCTTTATCGCTTTAAAAAAAAAAAAAAAAAAAAAACTCAGATAAATT
>VUQI01063297.1:0-13697 GCA_015106735.1 Paratilapia polleni | reverse complement strand
CCGCCAGCGCCCCCCCCCCCCCCCGAAGAACGGGATGAGGTAGCTGAGAAGAGAGAGGTCTGGGCATCTCTACTCAGACTACTGCCCCTGCGACACAGACCCGCTTTAAGGAGTAGAAAACGGATAAAATGGATGGATGGATTGATGGATAGATGGCTGCAAAGGCTGAATAAGCAGGTTTTACTCGTGTGGCTGTAAGAAAAAAAATTTTTTAATCTTGCTGGTACAAGTATTGCTATACTGGTACTGGTCTTTGCTGTACTGGACAGCAGTACAGCAATGACCTGACTTCTACCATTGGTCTTAAAATCTGCACATGCCCCTGTTCTCGAGTCAAGACAAATTACTTTAACATATCTATTCCACAAGGCCTTGGTCACGCCAATCCAAACTCCCTATATAGACTGCCATAGTACAGCAGAGTGCACATTTTGACAATGACAATTCAGCACCATTGCCCTCATCTATTCTTAGTACAGCAAAAACTGGAATGCAACTGGAGTACGTTTGAATCATAGAAAGAGGTTGTTTTTAAACTCAACACATCATATCTCTTTGTTAATAAATTAATCTTTTTCATCTAGATATCTTTTTTCTCTTGTTTTTGAGCCCAAATAAGTTTTAAACCACACAGCAATAGTTTAAATACAACACAAGCTGTATTTTAAAGCTTTATGGTGGTCTCTTTCAACAGAAAATTAACTTTAAAGCAGAATAGTGGAGGGCCTTGTCAAAGCCCAGCTTTGACACAGTTGCGTCAACCTCGGTACACCAAACAGACCAAACACTGACAAGTTAAAAGAGGACTGTCATTAGAAATCAGTTAGCCTATATTCCACCCTGCCTTCTTTCTTCAAAGCTCTGATCTGTACGCAAGCACGTGTATGTGTATGTGTACATGTTTAGAGATCGTTGTGAGGACAAACATTTGCATCAAACTATAGTTGTGAGGACCAATTGTGATTTGTGAGGACAAAACGCTGGTCCTCACGAATTTGAAGGCATGTTTGAGCATTTTTGAGGCTCAAAACGTGGTTTTAGGGTTAGGATTACAATTAAGTTATGGTTAGGTGTAGGATAAGGGTTAGGGTTAGGCATTCATTTCTGATGGTTAGGGTTTGGGTAAGGGGCTAGGGAAAGCATTATGTCAATGGAGTTCCCCACTAAGATGTCAAAACGAGTGTGTGTGTGTGTGTGTGTGTGTGCGACCGCTCCTTAAGACCACAAAGAGCAGGAAAAAAACAAAATTTTTGAACCAAGGAAAAAAAATGACAGAACTACCCCAACACTGTAATTGGTTGATTTCCGAGTTGCTTTGTGAGGGGGGGGGCAGAGGGGCTAAATTACAGAGTAGTCTGCCTTAGGGCATCATTACACACTCAGACATATGCTGCTACCACTGCTGGCTAGTCACTTATCCAGGCCAAGGAGGGAAGGTGGGTGTGTTTGTGTTGTACTCCATGTATGTGTTTGTGTGTATGTGTGTGTGTATGTGTGTATGTGTGTATGTGTGTGTGTGCCCTCCTATGTAGTCCACTCCCCAAACAGATTACAGAGGACTGTGGGTTGGGGGTTGTGATATAATCAAAAGGGGTATTTTGGCATTTGCAGTGGCTAGAGAGAGGCTTTAAAAGCCAACAGAAAAAGTCTTATTTGTAGGTCACCATGAGCAATCCCAGACTGCACACACTTATTAGTGATCCAGCGGCAAGGACATCGATATAGGCAGCCATATGCCACAACCACTCCAGCTTGGAGCAGGGCGTAGGCCAAGCTTAATCAGGGAACAGTAAGTCTAAAAGTCTCATCCTGTGAAGGACGAATTGATGTTTTCTGAAAGGATCAAATGCTCATCCTAATAGAACTGTCAGTGTTAAATGACGACCACGCATTACATACTATGAAAAAGACAAACACAGTCATCTGGCTACCACCAGCCTACCGGGACTAAATAAAAGATCAAAGTGTAAACTAAACTCACCTTTTCCCCAGTCAAAACCAGCAGATTTGTACTTTTATCATTCCCATGAGACCCCAGACACACAAACATTCTACTGAAAAACAACCAGTCATTAGCAAAGAGGTAACAAATACTCCCCTGAGCTTTAGCATGCCAGGGTCACATATTTAACCCCTGAATGATGGAGACACTTGAATAACATATCACCATTAATCAGCCCTAATAGTGAGAAAATGGACAAATAGGACACAGAGTTCCTCTTGGAAAGTATTGTTAAGTCACTGAGCTTTTATACAGCTGTCACTGTTAGTCTGTCTGAGGACACGTGGACACTTAAATGGCTAGAAAAATGCCATGCACTGTTAATCAAGGAATAATTTAAACCACAGGACACCTGTATTTGCAGTACCCAATGGACAATGAGCTTTTATTTCAGCTGTCATAAGTTATTGGTGTGCTGACACGTGGGCACTTAAAAACAACTAAGAGAGGTGGCTGGGATTGGCATCCATTGTTAGAGGATGACTTGGAATAATAATGGCAAGAGGTGTGCAAAATTACAGTATAAGAAAGACAAATTAAATTAAAGAAGACAAAATAAGAGAGAGGGACACGTAAAGCCCCTTGGAGTTTATGGAATCGACATAAAGCAGGTGCTGCAGCAAATGAAAAAGCTGCACCTGTTACACCTAACATTCATTTGAAAAAAGTCTTCTCATTAGCCTACATCTGATGTGTTCATCTGCTGAGAATGATTTATCTTTCCAGTGAGGTGAAAGCTTCAGAGGACGACACAGACAGATGACAAATTAGAGGAAAAACCCAAACCTTTAGACCACTACAGTAAGGGGATCCAGTGGTTCTGCTATGCTGTGGGAAGCATTTTGCTGGCATGGTTTGGGTCCTCTTGTCCCTTTAGAGGAAATGGTCACAGCAATACAAAGTTGTGCAAGTGATCACCTTTAGCCTGTGATGAGACATTTATAACCTGATGGGACTAGTCTCTTCCAGAATGATAATGCCCCCATCTATTAAGTTATGTAATACATACCTTTATGAGTAAATCACACAAAAACACACAAACTTGCTGTACGTGCACACAAACACGCTCTCACCTGAGCTGCGACTGCAGTTTCCCCGCCTTGGTGATAAAATCCTCCCAAATAGGGTAGCTGCTCTGTGGGAGAAAAAAAAAAGAAGACAAAATCATGACTGACGATCTCATCACAAGATCGGATTTCACTTTTCCCACAGTTACATAAGAATTAAACCAATGGAGGCCATACTGATTCCTCGCCTCACCTGCAGGGCTAAACAGAACAAACCAACGCATAGGCTTTCCCATACATGCAAATCCAAATAACATGTTTTTCCAGTTTGTTGCCTGGAAACCTGAGGGTTTTCTGGAAATTCAAGCTATAAATTAATTAATCAGTTGTATGGAAATGAAAAGCATTGGGCTTTCCAGGAATCTGGCTTTCATTTCACTCCTGTTTTGTTTAATATTTTCTGTACCTGCACATTTAACTGAAAAATAGGAATTGGCATGGTCCAATGGTCCATGGTCTAACACATCCATGGCATTGGATGTGTTAGATTTCAAAATGGGTCAGAGGCTTCTTTTAGAAAAATCCTCACACAAGAAGAGCACCATTACTACGGTATAATGAGCCTGGGTCCAGATGGGACTCTAAATGTTTCCTAATTCAGGTCCTGGGCTGAAAATAGCTGAAGAGCCTTTTATCAAAACCATTACAGAGACCAAGTGGCCTAATGCATCGTCAAGAGGAGGTAGTAAGGCAGCACCAGATAAAATGATGGCTATACCGTGAGCACATGCTTGTCATTAATGTGTTACTACTGTCAGAGGCCTGAGGAATGTTATGTCATGCTGTCAAACTTTACACCCAAACACCAGCTCAACCCTCTACTAACAGTAGCACTTTCTCTCTATCATTCTTTGAGCCAGGCAGTCTCCCTTACATCACCTCTGCTCCTTTCAGTCTCTGCCATTCTCCCATCTCTTCTCATCCCGGTCTCTTCTCACACAAACCTCCTGTTCTCTCTCTCCAAACAGCACCATGACTAATGGGCTTTCTCTACACCTGCCCTATCATTTCATTACTCCTCAACAGATTAGGCTTACATACTGTGGAGGGTGAAAGTAAGCAGTCACATCTTCATCTGCTGTGTCATAAACCACAATGGACATTTGAATGTGTGACGTTTAGATTACTCTGAGCATTTGCACATTTTCATTGACATTACCTGGCAGCACAGTGGCCTGACAGTTACAAATACATTCAGCGGGGACCAAGAAGGGAGGTGTGAGACATTGAGACGTGCAGAATGTCTCATAACAAACGTTCTGACTCCAGTAGGAAGGCCATTTGACCTACACAAGTCAAAACCTTCAGACCCCGTGGGTAGGTTTCTACACTGACAGCTACGTCCCTGGCATTCCTTAAGGCAAGTACAACAGCTGGGGAATCAGCTAATTGTCTCATCAGCCAAGCTCTGTCAAAAATAACATCAAAATAAGACGCCCTAGTTTTGTGACTGAAGATTGGCCCAGTTAGCCTTTAATGCTGGCCGCTGCACCCGCTTCAAACTGGAACAAATAAGAAGTTTTCACTTTTATGGAAAAGCATGGAGCATATAGTGCAGTGAAACAAAACACCTACTACAAAACAGAAACAAAGGCAGGTATGACCACCTACACTGATAAATATCAAATGAAAATCACTGTTCTACTCCTTGTTGTTAATCGTCTTATAAATACATATAGAAGGTTAGGGCTGAATTTCAGCTGAGGTCAAAAGCCTGGCGCTAACCATAGGTTTTAACTTAGCTAAGCACGGGTCTCGTTTATCAGTTCCTAGTCTGATGTATGGGGAGTTAACTAGCTATTTAGTTTTTGGATAACATAACTAATGTAGTAAAGTTTATAGGGCTTACTTTCATGTCTGCGATAACAGTTTGGAAGAGTCCTCCAAGCGCGCTGCATTCCTTCTCGATAACAGCCTCCATTTTTCAGGACCAACTCCAGTGGTCAGTCCCGACTCTGTGAGCCGTTTTCACTACACCACCTTCACTCTCCAGGAAAAACAAAAACTCCTACTACTACGTCTTTAAAACAAACAAAAAACCAAGAAAACCCGACAGAAATAATGTCCACTGCTCTAAAATCTACGAATAATAACTTTTACCAAGGAAATATCGCCCGGTTCTGCTGGGGTGCACCGTAACTACTTCAAATCAGAAGAAGCTGTCGGGACGAAGACAAATTTAAATCCCCCTCTCCCCTCCACGCCGCCCCGCTCATATCCATGACTGGACCGCGAAGATACTGTTTTGAAATCTGCCACTCGAAACACATATAATCCACGATGTTCAGCTGGTAACCTTATTCCGTAGCTTGACAGGTAGGTAAATACCGACACCAAGGTTGCCCTTACTGCCTTCCCAACACTGAGAGGGAGAAAAAGACAACAATCGAGCGTCAAGCCTCTCGGAATAATGAAAAGAGGCATTTCCGTTCGACTGCTTTTAAAAATAAAACATGAAGTTACTGGGGCTTTTAAAGATATCCCGCAGGTCATTGGGTGTTATAACTGTACAGGTAATAGTCACAAATTACCATTGTTAACCACAATTTAAAGCTGAAAACCATGGTCCGCTTGTAGCTCAAGGTAAAAGTTCGCAATTTTTGGCATCTTATTTTTATTGTGAAGGAGTTCCTTGTTACTTCCGGTTTAGGCAGCTGCAGATGTGCAGGTGAAGTAACGCACGTTCATGAGTTGCTTTTAGCGTATCCTTAAGCGACGTGTTTTTTGTTTGTTTTTTTTTGGTTCAAAATAGCACAAAAACAACATACTATCTAAAATATCAGAAAGGTGTTTTAAGTAGGCATCGACTAAAACGATTTCTTCCCTATGAATTTTATTTGCCTTGGAAAATGTTGAGGTTGCAATGATAAAAGCAAATTATTTCAAAATTCCATCAACATTTTTTGTCGGTGCAAATGTTTTGCTATTTAGATACGACAAAGACTGCGATATGTAAACACTGGATAAATATGGAAAACTGATGCAGCAAATCAGAGCAGTTATTAATAAAGCACGACACCTAGTGGGCAAAATAAGAATCACAACATAAAATCGCTGCAAAGAATGGAATATACTGTATTTTCATGCAAAATGACTCTAATGACACTAATGGTTTACATTCCATACATCCTGAAATTTTAAGTTTATTAGCCTACTCAAGACAGTATAAAACATTTACTTTATACAGCACTGATTTAATTAAATATGTGTATCCACAGGCTTCTACCTTTTGACACAAAAAGTATCATAGATGTATACTGTATTAGGAGATTAACATTTTGATCTAATGCATTGGAGCACTGCAAGATCCAAGGTCTTAAAATTAGGTAAATGCAAACTCTGATGAACAACAACACATCACATATTACACTGTGTCATTATTTATTTAACAAAAATTAAGCCAAAATGCAGAAGCAGTGTGTGAAAAACTAAGTACACCCTTACTGCTTCCATGGGAACTAAGAGGGTAAGTAGCAGCTGCTAATCAAATGCACTTGATTACCTGATCATCAGCAAGCATGACCACCTATATAAAAGCAGAAGTTCTGGCAGTTTGCTGGTCTGGAGTATTCACGTGTGTGTTAAAACAACACCACAATCTTCCCAGGAGTGGCTGTCCCAGCAAATTCACCTCAAGGTCAGACTGTGCAATGCTCAGAGAAATTACAAAAAACCCAAGAGCTACATCTTGGACCCTACAGGCCTCAGTCAGCATGTTAAGTGTCAAAGTTCATGACAGTACAATTAGAAAAAGACTGAACAAGTATGGCTTGCTTGGAACGGTTGCCAGGAGAAAGCCTCTTCTCCCTAAAAAGCACATGGCAGCACAGTTTAGGTTTGCAAAGTTGCATCTGAACAATTCATAAGACTTCTGGAACAATGTCCTTTGGACAGACAAGAGATGTTTGGCCATAATGCACAGTGCCACGTTTGGTGAAAACCAAACACAGCATATCAGCACAAATACCTCGTACCAACTGCCAAACACAGTGGTGGAGGGGTGATGATTTGGGCATGTTTGAACTCCTCTGTATATCAAAGTATTGTCAAGACAAATGTGAGGCCCTCTGTCCGACAGATAAAGTTTGGCCCAAAGTGGGTCATGCAAAAGGTCAATGATCCCAAGCACAGCAACAAGAGAATGACTGAAAAAGAAAAAAAAAAAAAAATCAAGGTATTGCAATGACCAACTGAAATGCTGTGGTGGGGACCTTAAGAGAGCTGTGCATAAACAAATGTCTGCAAACCTCAATGAACTGAAGCAACATTGTAAAAAAGAGTGGGCCAAAATTCCTCCACAACAATGTGAGAGACTGATAAAGTCATACAGAAATTATTAGGTGAAAGGTGGTTCCACAAGTTACTGAATCATGGGGTGTACTTAGTTTTTCACATACTGCTTCTGCACTTTGGCTTAGTTTTTGTTAAATAAGTAATGACACTCTATAATGTCATCTGTTGTTGTTCACCTGAGCTTGTATTTAAAAACAATAAAGACCTGGTGAGGACCCAATGATTTTTATTATGTCCTAAAAAACCTTAGAATTAGGGTGTACTTTCTTTTTCACGAGTGTATAATACACGTGTATTTAAGGCAAGTGTTGCTAATAATGTAACATTCTCAAACTCAGTGAACAGAAAATCTGTCAATGTGCCAATATGCATATAATTAACTCCACTGATTAGCATTTTACACAACCAGTGACTTTTTCGCTGAATTGAAGTGTAGATTGGAAACACAAACCTGATATATATGTCCCTACAATACCTTGTTTTTAGACTGAGTTTAGTGCTAGTCAAAGAAAATTTGCTAAACTATATGGATACAAAAGATGAAGACTGAACCTCAACAGATGCATTAAAATATTCCTGGCAGTCAGAGTGACTTGGATAATCTCAAATCTGAAAAGGGTCAAAGCCAATTTGTGGATTATAACGTGAACTTCAGCAAGAAGATTCGAGGACTTGTTGCTGAAAGCTGATTTACTGTGAAATGCCAAAGTGTTTCTGAAAATTATAAACCACGTGTACTGTCCTCACTGGCAGACAGGGTTGCAGGCCCTTAAGTCAAAAAAAAAAAATTCCTCGGGTTCCTCAACTGAAAGACTTAAGTTGAGGAACCCGAGGAATTTTTTTGAAAAAAAATATAACGCCTAGGTCACAACTGTAAGCCTGCACATCTCTGTGCTGTATTTGCTTCCATAAAGCCCTGTATGAGGATTTAAAATGTTTTGACTTTGGCAACTCTTATTTGTAGCATTAAAAACAAAAAACAAAACAAAACCCCACTGTTGACTCTGACAGTACACCCAGTAATGATGCAGAGACATGATTGTTCTTTAGGACTTTTATTTCTGTTGTTCTAAAATGTGTTTAAAATGTCAAACACGCAGGTGTCAAAACAATCAAAAAAAAAATCTTAATTTAACACTATTTTAAATGAATATATTTTACTTACCCAACACAAATAAAAGTGTGCAGTTAAAGCAAATCATAAATCATGTAGCTTCGTTATTGATTTAAGCTGTTTAATAATGCATCAACACAGTTAAGTATGAAGGTCAAACACTAAAAACACACTATTTAAAACACATACTTTTTTTTTTAAATTAATGACCAGATTAAATTATTCATTTTATTTATCTGTAAGTCACTGAAATCAGCTACAGAAGAGCAATAATAGATCTTTTTACATGACCAATAATGACTGAAAGAGTACAGCAGGTTACAATATTTTGAAAAACAGTCAATGACCAATGTAGTGACAAAATCAAAAATAGTAAGCGATTCAAATACCAGCTCAGCCTTTATTTTAAGCCACATAAAGATATCATGACAGCAATGTTAAAATTAAAGTTCACAGCACCATGGTAAGTGAAAGACAGTGCGAACAATGCGGTTGTTGTTTATAGTCTTTGAAACAAATTGTGCCATCAAATTAACATTGTGTGTGTAATCTTTTAGCAGCATACACTGGCACATTTTTAAAGGGACTGAAAATGGGAAATGTTTCTTCCAGTGGGGCTGTGATTCAGAAATTGACACATCGACAGGAAAATAAAACTCAAGCATCATTTTAATGACAGTCCTGTGTAATATAACCACTCACAGCTTTCTTCATCTTCCCATATCAATTCTGGGTGATTAGGATTAAGAAAAGTTGCAAAATTCTTGGTTAGCAACAAATAAATCAAATCCATATGCTGATAACAAGGGCTAAAAGTCCTCTTCTTTAAACCTGTCCTCAAAATACCTTTAACAGCCCCGTCTGAACCTACATGAAGCTCACGTTTTCAATATGTCAGAACAAATTACTTTAGGAACATTAATGCCCAGAAATCTTGTCAGATGTTTTGTCTGAGACTGAGAGTTTTGTCATCTATAGTTTTCCACTGTAGCTTTGATGCAGTTATCGCTTTCTGACAAGAGCGTCCTATTAGGAAATAATAAAGAGTGCACTTGGCTGAACTGAATAGCAGTGCTCTCAAAGGAGCACTGTACAATGTGGCTCATGTTTTAATACATTTTGAAGTTATGAAGCAGTTGGAAAATTCCTGGCTCCTGGTTACTTCCTCCACCTCTTGAAGCCCATCACCATACTGCAGCCATAGCATAGAGTCACAACAAATGTAAATATCTGGGACAGAGAGGAAATGGGTTAACCAACAATTTGTGCAGTAGAAAAAATATGTAGAAATATGTAAAGTAAATGTAAATATGTAAAGTGTATATGTGCTCTCTCTCTCATATATATTATATATATATATATATATATATTTTTTATTATCAATACTTGCTGAATTCATGAGTATATGAGTATGGAAATGATAGTATTATTGAAAACTGGTGCATCATACTTTAAAACAACTTTCACAACACAAAAATGTACCTTTTAAATGGGTTCCTCAAGCCACGTGTTTTTGGCTGACATAAGAGTTTAGGGTGAATTTTTATCATGAAAGAAGGCCTAGTGAGGGCAACAGCCACCTACTGTTCTTATTTATAACATTTTATGGCCTGACAGTTCCAGCTGATAGCACGGCACACCAGGTACTCTGTTCCTTTATTAAAACATGAGGACATGCTTTCACATTATCAAAAGCTGCATGCAAAAATTTAAACCCAAACCACAGACTGTATATAAAAGGTGGATGTAGCCACCATGACAGCACTCATTGGTTAGTGAAGACTGTTTGAGAAGCCTCAAACTGAACATTTTCGCCATTGACATATTGGGGTTTTGAACCTGGACGTGACGAACAAGGGGACACTACATGCTCATAAGCTAGTGGCTTTATCCTCCTTTTTGACCCTAATGGGGACCACAAACTGAGTGTTTACTGAGGTGACAGATCAAAGGAGTTGAGGACCATTTCCCACAGACTTCTATACAGCCAGACATCTTTGTGAAACCAAAGGAGTTGCTCCCTGCTGGCCATTAGAAAGCAACAGACTTAACTTTTCAGACCCAGAAGCTACGTCCATCTTTTATATACAGTCTATGCCCAGTAGCAGGGAGGTAATTATAATGAATGAATGTACTAGTGCAACTGCATTACAACATTACATTTTTTTTTTTCCTTTTTATCTTTCAACGACACTTGCAATATCAAGGACTGAATTTGATAAGATATACAGTACTCACCGTGGCTGCCACGTTAATATTGTACTGCCTTGTAGTCAGGAGTGTGAATATGTTGCCGCGAAGTTGGGTTATGCATATGCTTTGGTCTGTTTGCACATTGATGACAGCTATTCCACTTGCTGCCGTTGTTGCTGCCTCCAACACAAAGGCGGCAAAGTAGAAAAGTACAGCTACGAAATGGTAAAAAACATCCTGAGAAAAAGAAGAGAAAATACATTACACACTTTCAGCTATCAGGTATAAACAACTACAGGCATGAGTACTGTGAGGGTTTGTTTGTTTGTTTGTTTTTTGTTTGAATAACTGTCAGATGTCACTACTCAGGCTTCACTCCAGTATATGGGAATAAATAAAAGATCAACATGCAAGTGACTATGTGGAATAGTGCTCAAGTCACTATGGCCACTTGTACTTTGGAATTCACATATAAAACTCTCAAATTTGTCAGAGAATCTACTTTTTCGATGATGTAGAGCACTGGAAATAAATTCAAAAAGAGAATTAAGTATACAAGACAGTGTAAAAGGTAATTCAGAGTTAAACTGACATTATAAAAAAGATAAGTGAAAGACAGATTTAAAGAAAGGAAGATAGGGAAGTAGAAGGAAAGAGGATAGCAGTTGAGACTGCGCAACTAAGGAAGGTTAATGAGAGTTTGTGTTGCCGACTCTGTGAGCCTGGTGGGACTACAGGCAGGCCTTTGTTGTGTTTTAGTGTGAGCTCATCATCCATGTCACTCATTGTTCCGATGAAAACAAACAACCCCACAAGCCACTCCTAGGAGCAGGGCCCAAAGCCTCAGGAAAGGCTGGCTCTGTCTGAGAGTCAAGACTTGACACAGACACGAATCCTTTTACAATGGCATAACACAAGAACAAGGCACAGTTTCTACTTTTTTCTTATATTTCTATATTATATCATAATTACTGCACAAATTAAATTTTTTTTTTGGTTTGTCTTTACTGTGGTTTTTATGTTTTACTTGACTTTGAATGCTGTATACTTTGCTACAGGTCTGGGTAGCATCTACAGTCTTAGATAATTAAAGTGATTGGGTGGTTTTAAGATGAGGAAGTTATCTTATCTCTCAATGGGTGCCATAAAGTGTTGCATAATCCAACAAAGGAACCCATAAATCCTACAAGAGTTACAGTAAATAAATTGATGAACACTACATGGCTAAGCGCCTGTTGTCATTGCAGCACTTGACTTGAATGCCTATAATCTCTGGTGTCTTTTTAGAAGTTCTTTACTATGCTAAAAATGATTTGTTCTTATTTTACAAATTAAATGGTTTGAAAAATTCACAGAACTTACATAATGGCCACAATAAAAATAAAAAGGAATGAAATGTTATGCAATCTATCTGTAGTAACACTGACAAAAACTAGTTATTTTACCTTCAATAAAGGGAATTGCTCAACCGTCTAAAGAGAAAGCCCAGATCGGCTGTTATACTACATATTAGTCTACTCTAATACAACAATGTGCAATGGTCTAAAACAGGCTAACTGACCCAACTGTGAGAGAGCAGTCAATGTTTGACATGTAGACACTTCAGTGAACCAGTTTGCTGAAATACTGTCTGTGCAATAAAACTGACCGGCTTACAGTTTTTCCACTCAAACAGATCTCAAGCTTTCATGCATCAAACATACATTAACCACTGGCTTGCCTTTTTACTAACTTATTCCATTTACTGGTTGTTTCTTTGCTGCTTTTCTAAATTCTCTTTTTGCCTCCCAAAACAAACAAAACTCATTCTGAATTACTCAATATTGAGGTTTCTAAACAAAGAGAGAGCTCAAAATGAATATGCAATAGGGTGGATTTTAAATGTATCAATTCATACTAGTATGTATAGATGTAGAAATAGATAGATAAATAGACAGATAGATGGGAAGCTTGACAAGCAGTTCATTTATCAACAGCTTACCAAGAAGTTCCAGTCAGTATTGATGCGGTCAGCCAAACCAGTGATGAGGAGAGCGAGGTAGGCAGAGGAGAAGAGGAAGGCGGTAACAGAGACAAACATCACCCAGCCCTGCAGCAGGGGCACGGGCACATTGGAGGACGCCACCAGGATCCATACTAGACCACCAAATAACTGGGGACATACACACATACACAAGCACTCATATTGGTGATGGATGCAGTTAACTTATTACTACTTAACCTTCAACACAGCACTGGCAAGGACACTTTGAATGAGCCCGCTTGGATCCATTGACTCACCTATTTACATCACAGCATGCAAATTCCTTAGACCATTTTTTTTTGAGAGGCAACATGAGGGCAGAGGTAGCTGAAATACTTAACAGTGAGTCAATAGCAAACTTCACCTAATTTCAGGATTTTTATTCCAAATAACTGGATCAGCTGGTGCATCCCTAATTGTGAGGTACATTAATGTTCCTTTGAAATCAGGTGTTTTGTTTCTTGACAAAAGCAACATGTTGCATTATTTCCAGTGTACAGCAACCTATGAAGTTGGCTGGATGCAAATGTTGTTGCTGCTAGGAACACATGGATACTGTTCAGCAACAGATTGTATGTCAAAATGTTACAGCTGCTGGCTTAGTTTGGAAAAATAAAGCAACTATGTACTGTTGTTAATGACAGGTTTAATCTAGTAGAAACATCTTTAAAATTAGAGACGTTTTGTCACAAGCCAGCATTAGAGTGACTGTTTCCACCTGGAGGCCCATTTAGTTAGGCTTTAGCTGCAATTGATAAATAGTAAAATAACCATAAGATTAGAGGCAGCATGTAAAGGTAGAGCTGAGGTCACCTTGTAGGGTAATAGAATGCAGTGTAATGCTGACACTGCAGATACAAACAAGAAGTTATCTAAAGTTATTAAAGTCTTAAAGTCATAAATTGTTGCAAGGAGATAACGCTCATAGGCTTTTGCAGGCCAACAGTGTTACAAAACAGCTGTTTAGATCCTCCAGTGTTGATGACATCTCTCAAGCGACATTTT
>VUQI01063296.1:14728-28704 GCA_015106735.1 Paratilapia polleni | reverse complement strand
CAAACTATGTACAAGTCTGAAAGTTATTTTACTTGAAAACTGAGATGAATAAAACAGTGTGATCAGGTGTTTGAGTGGTCAGCAATCAGGAAAATACAACATGTATGTATTCATACACCACCTGCATTTAATCATTAGTTATTATTAAACTCTGTCTCTCTCCCATAGTGTGTCTTTTTGTCCTGTCTCCCTCTGCTCTCTTCTGTTTCCCCTCATCCCCAACCGGTCGCGGCAGATGGCTGCCCCTCCCTGAGCCTGGTTCTGCTGGAGGTTTCTTCCTGTTAAAAGGGAGTTTTTCCTTCCCACTGTTGCCAAGTGCTTGCTCATAGGGGGTCGTCTGACTGTTGGGGTTTTCTGTCTAATTTGTAGGGTCTTTACCCTAAAATATAAAGCGCCTTGAGGCGACTGTTGTTGTGATTTGGCGCTCTATAAATAAAACTGAATTGAATTGAACAGAGCAATGGGACAATCACTGAGGAAGTTTGAAAAGCAAATAAGTCCACATTTGGAGGCTGGAATAGGGGTAAAGGTTTCCACGATGTTGCTCCTCACACCAGACACCACAGTGCAAGTCCTGTGTGGAAGTAAGAATATTTACAGCTTCTTTGGTGTTACTTTTACACCTCAGTTGTGTTTTCATTCTTTGTTTAGTTAGTTTTAAGCAATAAAACATCTTAGTTAGGATTAATTCAATTCAATTCAATTCAATTCAATTTTATTTATATAGCGCCAAATCACAACAACAGTCGCCTCAAGGTGCTTTATATTTTAGGGTAAAGACCCTACGATATTAGACAGAAAACCCCAACAGTCAGACGACCCCCTATGAGCAAACACTTGGCAACAGTGGGAAGGAAAAACTCCCTTTTAACACAAAGAAACCTCCAGCAGAACCAGGTTCAGGGAGGGGCAGCCATCTGCTGCAACCGGTTGGGGATGAAGGGAAACAGAAGAGAGCAGAGGGAGAAAGGACAAAAAGGCACACCTATGGGAGAGAGACAGAGTTAATAATAGCTAATGATTAAATGCAAGTGGTGTATAAACACATGGAGAGTGAAAGGAAGTGAGGAAGAGGAAGTGCTCAGTGCATCATGGGAAGCCCCCAGCAGCCTAAGCCTATTGCAGCTTAACTAAGGGATGGTTCAGGGTCACCTGATCCAGCCCTAACTATAAACTCTATCAAAAAGGAAAGTTTTAAGCCTAATCTTAAAAGTAGAGAGGGTGTCTGTCTCCTGAATGCAAATGCAAGAAAGCAGTCGTACATATTTGTTTAATGTGCGCGTTGAAAGACGGTCTGTTAATTAAGTATCCAAACAATTTAAATACAGTTTAGTTTCAAAGTAACGTCCATGTACACGTGGTAACAGACTGCATTTTTGTGACTGTTTGACATTTTGTAAGGAAACTGGACCTGTTTATCACAGGACTTTCCCACAGGACACTGGGATTTATTTCTAGTTTCCTTTTACTTTTTTGTATTATTTGTACGTTTTGTGTGCTTTTTACATTTACATTTGTTTTCTGTTTCTCTTTAGTTAGCCCTGGGTGAGCGATCTGGTTAGGTTTTGGAAACATTGTTGACGATCTGACAAAGCTCCGTTTTCCTCTTCGCCATGTTATGAGAGCAGTAAGTTAACTTACAAAGCACCCAGAAAATGTTGCCATCTCACAATTTTACAGCGTTTATTGGAAAAAAAAGTGGAAAATGTTTTGTGCTGTGGACTAATGTAACACAGCACACGCTCACTGAAAAGACACTGGAAGAAGTGAAAAAAGTCTTTTCTTCAGCCGTAAAACACCTTTTTTCACTTTTGATTTGTTCAACGAAACATCTAACAGTGTTTTCAACTACCTGAAGCACAACTTTTCAGCATCTTTTAAACAAACTTCTGCTGGGTGGGAAGTAAGAGATAAACCGCCGTAAATTCATAGCTACATATTAGGGCTAGATGGTGTCCAAAACAAACATCCATCTTGGACTAAATTTGGACCAAATTAGATTGACTAAACACAACCTGTTTTTAGTTAAATAATGGTAAAGACCAAATTAAACCCAAAAAACAATCCATAAACATCTGGTGCTGTACTTGGTGGGATGTAAGTATTACATGCTTTCCTGCTACACCGGGCTCCTCCATTATATTGTTAATTGAACACTAGAAGACACTGACAACTGTAAAATGTCCCCTCAGAGCTTAGTTTTGTAAGAATTCATTCTTAAGATGGATCTCAATTAATTTCCCATATTCCAGTATACACACTGAGAGCACTGTTACTCCAGCTGGAACAACAAACCACAGTGAAGGTCTGAGGTGGACAAATCAAGGCTTTAATCCAAAGTTTCACTACCAGAAATCAAACTCTCCACTGCAGCCTACAGGAGGAGCTTCATATACCTGATAGGCATTGTTGTATCCTGTGTGGTCGAGGTCGTGGCAGACTGCAGAGGTCAGCATGATTAGCAGGTCAACACTGTCCATCTTACTTCTCAGGTCAGTCAGCCAGATCAAACCATACATCTGTCCAGAGGGAAGAAAACCAAAGATGACGAAGCACATGAAGGAAATCAGAGCTGTTCTGATACACTGAGTTCTGAAAAAAAGGCTTTACCTGCCGTCTGCTCTTAAAAGACAACACTGAAGAATGATCAGCTAGACACTTAATGAATCTTAACACTAACAAACATACTCACCATCTGGGTCACACAGAAGCAGTGTTTGAAGTTGTGGAAAGGGATGTTGTTGTATCTTCGATAGACTTCGAACAGGAACTGTTGCAGGACTTCGGGCTCGATGTTGAAGGTCGCTATGAAATCTAAATCTGTGTACATGACCTGCAGGAGCACCATGATCTCTGCATCCTCCCACTGCCTGCACAGACACACAAAATGCACAGGAGGACAGAGTGTGTGTTTTTCTTTGTTTAATTCCAACATCCTGCCTTAGAGAAAGGAATATGAGCTTCTTCTCAACTGCACAATTGAATCCACTGGCATCCATTGACTTTAAAACCTCCACAAGCCTTTTTATTTTGTTGTAAGGACATAGATTTTTGTGATGCATTTCACTCAGTATGTTTAGTCTTTAGACTTTTCATGAAGGCATCTCAGCAGAAAAAATATTTATCAATAGCTGACAGTAACATTCATACATGGGCACTGATTTCTGGGTTAAATCAGATCTGCCAATTTTTAGGCTTTAAAAAGTTGCCCATCTATGCCCAAATTTCCTTGAAAAGTGGATAAAAGGATAACGTAAAACAATTCTTAAACACAAACTTCCCATTGCTAGAAAGTTCAAAAAGGATGTCCAGCCGACTCCAAAGTGACATCTCGAGCTTTCAACAAAGATTAGATGTTGAAGAAAAGACGTCCGATGATAGTGAAGACAGAAATGTGAAAATGGTCTGGGCTTGAATCTGCTGGTTGTTTCTGGAGTCTGCTGAAGTGTTGAGGAAGAAAACAGGAAAAATGTCCTTTGACTATTCAACCAAATGTAGACACGGTCTCACCTTTGAACACTCTGAGGTCTCAGTCATCATCCATGGTGACCCTGACCTTAACCCTAACCCTAGGCAATCACATTATGTAATTTTTGTTTTTATTAAATGGTTCTCAAAAGTCTTGAAAATCAGGGAACAAAGAAAATAACCCTTCTGACACAAATCAAAAAAATATTAAAAATTCTTCCAGAAAAGTCTGTTTTGCCTTTCTCCAAAATGTAACCCCTTCCCTGTATCTACCCTACCCAGGGTTAGGGTAGATGCAGGGTTAGGGTTACCACCTAAGATTACTTAGAGGGTTAACCAGTTTTCTGTTTGCTGAGATACTGTTCCTACATACTGTAGACACAAAGGGATGACTTTTTCTAGATGTCTTTTCAGCTTTCACTATTCACTTTTTAACCAAATCTCAAAGTGTTTGCTGAGTGGGAGATCTGTCAAACGTCTTTGTCAGGTGGCTATTCAGTCCAAGAAGTACTTCCAGCAGATATCCAACGTTGGAAAAGCTTTCACGTTTCACTGA
Source organism: Paratilapia polleni (assembly GCA_015106735.1). Taxonomy (NCBI): domain Eukaryota; kingdom Metazoa; phylum Chordata; class Actinopteri; order Cichliformes; family Cichlidae; genus Paratilapia; species Paratilapia polleni. The sequence goes on along the minus strand of VUQI01063296.1, from coordinate 24,680 downwards.
ACTATTTTTTAACCAAGAGTAGAGGTCGAGAACAGACGCTAAGCTGACAGTTGTTCAACTTTAGTTATTGCTGCCTGTTGGACGGTATGGTGGTACAGGGGTAAGCAATGTTACCTCACTCCAAAGAGGTTCTGAATTCAGATCTTGTGGTTGTGTGAGGCATTGGGGAGGAAGTGATGTCATTTTTCAATCAAATTTAGGCATAAAAGGACTTATTCTAGACTTTTTCAACATTATTGGCTTTTGGTCTTTTCAGTAAATGTGTTGACTGAAGCAAGAGTGAAGAATAATTCCAGATTTATCCTTGATAATAACCCACTGCCCACATTGTTAGAAAGCAACAAAAAGCATATTTTATCAGGTTTTTACATGAATCCTGTCATTTAGCCTCAAGCTTCAGGTGTGTAGGCTGCACGTAACCTCATATCGATCCATCTCTGTCAGTGAGGGTTTGCTTTAAAAGCTTTTGCTCTAATGAAATAACCAAGCCTTACTGAATGCAGGCTTCCTGCTGGAGCTCACTTCAAACACGATGTGCTGATTAATGCTTTTATGGATATCTCCTTTTAATTAGCGAGCCCTCAACCAGGCCTATTCATATTGAGATGAGTGTGTGGATCAGAGGAAAAGGGTGAGAGCTTCCAGCCTCTTCAGAAACACGTCAGATGTGTTTGCAGGGCACGACTGTCATTAGCTGACCGTCTGCCTCGCTGTCTGTACCCGGATGAAACAGGTGCGCTTGTTTGTTTGGGATCACAAAGACGCACCAGGGTGATTAACACAGATCCAATAGGTGACATTAAAACCATCAGATTTGTGCATTTTAAAGCAAAACTTACCAGTTATCAAAGGTTGGAGTCTTCAGGTACTGCCTCACTTCCTCAGATACCTCCAAAGAGCTGCAAAGGTGATGGCACGAGCAGTAAGAGTAACAAAATATTCAAACACACAACATACAAAGGCACAATAGTTATTTTTTTGTCTATGAGTTTTTGCAAACCTCATTTGCAGGAACTTCTCCCGCACATGCTCACACGCCTCTCTGGTTTTACGCAGCGTTCTCTTGTGGTAGAACGGCGAGGGCTTGTGGGTTCCCTCTGAAAGATCTTTGAACAGCCCCAGCCAACTTAGATGCTCCACACTCTGAAGAAGAATAGGCATGCCATGAGCACCACAGAAAACAAATCCACTGGAGCTTACAGTACAAATTATTATCTGACTTATTTCTGCTACACCAGATGTTAGGGTTCCCCCACCTCTCAAATCGCACTGTAACCCCTGCTGAGAGCCATGACGGTCTCTACAAATGTTCACTGCAGTCCAGTCAAGTACATGATGAGATTTTTCACAGAATAACAAAAAAAACAAAAAACCCTGCAAAACAGCTAATGCTAGTATTTTGTCAACTTGGTTGAGGTGAAACAAGATGTAAACGAAACGCTGGACATGATAAATTTTGCTTGATTACCTCTAGTTTCTCCCGGAAGGAATCCACCTGCTTCTTCATCTCATACACGATTGCAGGAGTCTCACCAGCCTCGATGAGGATTTTTTTCTCCAGGCCTTGCAGTCTGGGATCAATGAAGCAATCATGCATGAGCTTTTCAGCTGAATATGTGTTGTCTCAGATTCTTGGTCATTCTGGCCTCTTTGGTTAAAGTTTATTGCCCTCTAATCCCAGACATGAGACTTTACAGAACATATTGATGATGGCATAACTAAATCATCATCTTTATGTTTGTTCTTTTCCCTGTTCCCCATCCTGCATACCTTTTTTCCATGGATGAGAGATCAAACCCTAGTGCTCCAGCAAGTTCTGCACCTGAATGAAAAGATGGGAACTGTCAACAGTTTTCATGTGAACTGGAGCTGCAGAGGTTCCCATGGTGCCTAATTAAAGATACCTAACGGCTCAGTGTTGCAGTCGGCGGCCACCACCTCCAGCTTGTAGCACGCGTTCGGGCTGTTGGGCTCCAGACTGGGGGAGATGTTTATGATGTTGCCTTTGGGGTTGTACAGTTTCAGGATGTCATGGGGTCCGGCTTCAGCGGCAGAGCGGAACAGATCTGGAACAAACACCCTGACGTTTGTTTCACAGTATCACCTGAGGAAGTCCACGAAGTGCGGCTGAAATTAAAGGACTTAAGTTTTCTTTATAAGGTTTTATATATAAACATTAACAATTTTCACAACCTTGTTCTTCATAATTTAGTGTTTGCCATTTTTAATTTTTTGTGGATTTTTTTAAATGTAGATTTTTTTAATACACCTTCATTTTGTGCATATTTTCTATTTTTACATTTTTTGTGCATATTTTTTGCACAATATAATTTGGTTTCCTTGAAATATTTCTCTTTTTTATGTGCTAAACACTAAAATTTCAACTTTAAATTATGTAGAGCTCATAAGACATGGAAATGTGATTACTGCTCACAAGCTGGGATGTGACAACATGGATATAAAAAAATTAACCAAGTTACCTTCATTTCATTGCCCAGTGTTTCATGTTTGTGTCAGGTGTATTTTTGAGTTTTGGGGATGTTTTTTTAACGTTGTATTATTTTTTTCCCTTCGTCATGATTTTTTTTTTTTCATTTTTCCAGGATTGTGACACTTTTTGTCTGTTTTAATGGCGTCTTTTTGTTTGTTTGAGTTCATACATGTTTAATTCCCAGCTTTGAGTTGTTCCATAAACAGGGTATGATCCCAGGATGATAACTGACCATCTTCAGCTCTGACAAACTCAAAGGCTTTAACACTTCTGATGGTGAGCTGGTAAAAAGTCGTCCTTCTGGAAGAAGTCTTTAAGGAAAACACCAAAACAAGTCTGTGAAACAGACTTTGTGTGAATGTTGGATCCTGGAATCAAAGTGAGAACCAGATAACCAATCAGAGTTATGAGGGTGGATGTTTAGGATTTACAGGGTTGGTGGTTCAATTCCAACCCTGTGATGCTGTGTACATGCAGCATCAATCATTTTTCTTTTGTTCCACATTATTATTTATTTTTTTTGTTTTCCATCCTTTGATCTTTGTCATTTGAAAAGTTTTTATCTGCATTTGTTCTCTTTTTTTCTTCAGATTTTAATATATTTTTATCTTGTGCAGTTTTTTCAATTTTGTGCGTTCATTTTGTTTTTCATGTTTTGTTTTACTTTAAATATTTCTCTTTCTTATGTGCTATTGTTACACAATAAGATTTTACATATAAAAACATGATGCCTAAACAATGTTATATACATTTCATAAAAGACTAAATAATGTTTTTTTGTTGTTGTGGCTTTATTTGTTTTTTTGTTTTGTTTTTTCCATTTTTTTAATAATGTATATACAATACATGTAATTTTTCTTTTTCATTACTTTTCTGTTTTCCATTCTTGCACACTGTCATTTTAAAGATTTTTATCTGCATTTCTTTTGTATTTTTTAACTTGCCATTGTTTGTTGTTGATGTTTTATTTTTTATTTTAGCATTTTTTGTGCATATTTTGACGTCTTTGTCAGAAAAATCTGTCAGTCATGTATCAAACAAAATAATAATATTAACGATAATATAAATAAGTTGGATTTACTTAAAAAAAAAAATATGGGAACTTGTTGCCAAAAAAAAATTAAGTAACATGAACTTAAGAGGGGCAAGTTAAACTAATTAGTTTAATCTGAGTATGTGGTATTGCAGGAGGACAGGTCACACAAACTTTATACAGTATATCAAGGTAAATTAATTATATTCATTTTAAGCTTAAACGCACCTTATCTAACCTTACTTTAGAAACTTTTATGATAAACTAAAGTTTTAGAGAATTACATTACTTAGAGAGCTCAGCTGTTAGTCACATTAATTTGTCCCAAATGTGGCACTATTACAGAAACACTGATTTCATTAACATTTGAACAGCAGCCCTGAACATGAACATTGACCAGGAGTCATTCATCACTGCAGGAGTCTCAGTCATAGTTATTGATGTGGACCAAAAATCCACATCACACATCCAGAAAAATCAAATAAAGTGTAAATGTAACTGAGCTGAAATACTCATCAGAGCACAACCAAAATAAGGATTTAGAGGTAAACAATAAATCAACAATGAATCTTTGTGCTTGTCACTGCAGAAGTGTTCAGAAAAGTCAAATGAAAACAAAAATATACACGACTACTCTTTAGTATGCAGGCAGAATATTCAGATAACCCAATATAAGTAAGTAAACTTCGAAGCTGTGAGGAAGATGTCCAGTAAGGTGCTAAGCTTAAAACAAGGCGTACATGAAGAACATGAAGCCAAAGGCTGAAGCTGATGTGAGAAGTGAGGAGCTGTCAGCAGCAGCTGTATCTGCAGCTCAGACTGCCTCCACAGTCGGCTTGTGCAACCACTGATTTTATTGAGTTTGATCCATTTATCAGGTTTATTTCATTGTTTTAGTTACAAAAGAGACTTTCTGCCATCTGTTAATGCAACAAGAAGGAATCGTCTGAACTCTATAAGAATAAGAATATCCCACTGTAACTCCACATGTGGATATGCATGTTGGTCCACACACACACCTTAGAATACATTTGATGATACAAACCAGCACTGATTAGCAGCTCCTACCTTTGACGTCCTGAGCCGGACAGTCGAGCGGGAACTCCGCCTGCTCCGGTCTCCCGTTCACTGTGAAGTGGATGATTTTTGTTTCCATGTCATGAATTTAAACCCACTGATGCTGCCGTGTGCACCGCTGATCTGCCTCTGATGTCTGCCTCCTCTCATTATTTCACTCATAAACACTCCACCCCCTCTCCACCTCCTCCTCTGCTCCTCCTTCCCTTCCTCTGGATTTCAACATTTTTCCCAAACAGCAGAGGGAATAATTCACAGTTTTTCACTCAGAGTGTGTTAGTATTTATTGATTTATCTGTTGTGTGTTTGAAAGCCCATTGTCTTTCTGAAATGGAGATTTTTATCATAATTAAAAATGTTCATTTTTAATTATTATTAAAAATATTTCATGAGGACTTTTTTTTTAAATTACCAGATGGTTCTCATATTGTAGGGGTGGGGCTGCGTGGGACACTAAGGTGAATGAATCTGATGATTTTTACTAAAAATACATTTGATAACAATAATAATAATAATAGCTAATGTACAGACAAGAGAAAAATGATATTGATTTGTTGGCTCTAAACCTAGAACCAGTTAACCAATCAGCTGCTTTGTGGCTCATGTGTTAGAGCAGATTCTGGGACCCTCCTGCACTGTGAGGCTGTGTACATGCAGCATTACTTGCATTGTGGTCACTGTGGCAGTGTGGCTACACATTTGCCTGACATGGTTCAATATCAGGAGACATAAATCCTTCTGGGCTTTTGTCAGGAAGGGAAACCGGCGCATGAATCAGGGAGCGTGTAAATCTGAGTAAAGTCTGTAACAAAAGTCAAGACTTGAGAAAACTGAAGAAACTATTGAATCAACTTCACTTGATATTTGGAGCTTTCTGGGTCTTTTCTTTGAAACAGGTGGACTGGAGGTATAGTTCCTGGTTTTCTGCTGAAAGGGTCAGGTTCACTTCCTGCCCTTAGTGTCAGAAAACCCAGTTTTTCACCTGCTCTTGTTTTAATTCTTACCTGCTTTAGTGGCTCCATAGTGTAGTGGTTTATACTTTTGCCTAACACACAAAAAGTCCCTGGTTCAATACCAGGAGGAAACACAAATTTTATTATAAATATTTTCCACTGAAATTCACCTGAATCAGTCTCAGTGGGTCTACCCAGAACTGGATCCACCTGAAGGGATCACAGGCTCTGTAACAGATCAGCAAACCGGGTTAAAAACGGATAAGGATGACGGATTCAGACCGGATCAGGCCAGGATCCAGTTCTGATCATCTTCTCCGGATCTGCTTTAGATCCATACACAGCGGCTTGTTTTGTCCCAATACGATCTGTATCGCTTATTTAAAATGGCTCATCCTTCCAAAATGATGCTTCCTTAAAGCTTGGACATTTCTTCTAACATGTTTCCCTTTACTGATCAAACTTTACATCATTACAGACTTGGAAAGCTGTGCTGTGTTCTCCGAGTTAACATGATCTGCCTGTTGCTGTAACTGATCTCAGCGCTCCATCAGTAAACCAAGTCTGATCTGTTTCTCCACATTTTATCTTCACTTTCTGTCTCCTACATTTTGTCCTGTCAGGTTACAGCTGAATCATTAGATTTAAAAATTAAATGTAAAATCTGAATTCCAGCTTCATCTGATGAAAATTCATGTTGGCTAAATGATGAGCACAGACAGGATAAAACATGTATTTTATATCAAACTTTTATTCTATGATGAAGACAGAGTGACCCGAGCTCATTAAAATGACTTTCTTCCCTCTTATTTTGGAAGATAAACATCCTGCTCAGCACTGACACCTGTTCATATTTCTGGGTCCACTGGATTCAAATGGAGGCTCTGCTCTTTATTTACCTGTTGCCATGGTGAATCATGGTGTCTGAGCTCCACTGATGATGGCTTTCTTTCTCTACTCATGAATGTGCTTAACTCAGAGCGAGCATACTCAGAGTTGATTGAACTTACTCTGATCAGCTGTTCTGGAACTGAAAACTCTGAGTTTCCGATCTCAGAGTTCGTTGAACCTGCTGCCTGAAACGGGGCAGTTTCACCTGTCTCCACCTGTCTCCACCTGTCTCCCTCTCATTCACACACATGTATTCTGTCTTGCTTCTACTGACTTTCGTTCCTCTTCTCTCCAGAGCATACCTCCACCTCTCCAGGCTCTCTTCCACCTGCTCCCTGCTCTCCCTACAGATCATAATATCATCTGCAAACATCAGAGTCCACAGAGACTCCTGCCTGACCTCATCTGTCAGCCTGTCCATCACCACTGCAAACAAGAGGGGGCTCAGAGCCGATGCCTGATGTAATCCCACCCCCACCTTGAACCCATCTGTCACTCCTACCTCACTGCTGTCTCTCTGTCCTCATACATGTCCTGCACCACCCTCACATACTTCTCTGCCACTCCTGACTTCCTCATACAGCAGCTCCTTCTGATCTTCTCTGTACTTCTCCATCACCACTTTCAAAGCAAACATCACATCTGTAGCGCTCTTTCTCAGCATGAAGCCATACGGCTGCTCGCTGATCGTCACCTCTCTCCTTAACCTGGCTTCCCAGTCATCTGGTAACTCTTCCCTCACACCCAGAGCCTCTCAGCTCCTCCCTGAACTCTGTGCAACATTCTTCCTTCTTCATCTTCCACCATTTAATCCTTGCCTCTGTCTCCACCCTCTTCCTCTTCTTGATGTCCAAAGTCATCCTACAGACTACCATCCACTGCTGTCTAGCTCCATCCTCCCCTGACACCACCTTGCAGTCTCCTGTCTCTTTCAGATTGCACCTTCTGCATAAGATGTAGTGCACCTGTGTGCACCTTCCTCCACTCTTAGACGTCACCCTGTGTTCCTTCTCTTCTTGAAGTACGTGTTCACCACAGCCATTTCCATAAAATCTTTGATGTGGACTCACTTGCTTTATGTTATTTTTGCACTTACACAGCACGTGTGTGAGAGACACTGTGAGATTGTGGCTTTTTTTGGGTACCACGTGGCGGTAAGGGCCCCCCCAAAAAAAAGATCGATCACAGATTTGCTGCACCTGCTGCGTGATCTCACAGGGGCAGTGCCCCTCCGTGCCTGCACGTGTCGCTGTGCAGAGCGCGCGGATGTCTACGTCACATGTGTCTCCGTCTGTCATTGGTGTTCAGCGCACGTGCAGCCGGATAAGGAGCGTTTAGGGGCAGCAGCGTGGTGCGTGGTGAGCTGAGTGTGTGTTGCTCAGTTTATGTCGCGTTTGAAGCTTTAAGTAACAGAAAATGACTGAAAGTGGCGCAGAAGCGGCTCCGACTGCGGCCAAAGAGCTGCTGGCGCTGAATCCTGCGCAGGAGACCGAGTTCCAGAAGAAGGTTCAGGAGGTGAAGAAGAAGAGGAAATCAGGCAAGGTGGGTGAGACGTGTGGCCCTGAAAGAAACCAGAAACTCTTCAATTATTTGCTCCCGTTTCACTTATTCTCAGCGTCTGTGTGACGTCGCGACTAATTCACGTTTTACCCGCTAATTTTAGCCGCTGTAGTCAGCGTCTGACAGCAGGTCATTAAGCCTCAGGTGGGGTCTCACGTTTACGGGCTCGTGGTCTCAGCAGGGCTGAGCTCGAATCGGGCTGCTCTCTTTCTTTCTCTCGGACACACAGTTAGAAATACCCCAAGATATTTCTATGCACTGTTTTACATAATCAGTAAAACATTTACACAAGATGTTCCTGCGGATGTTTCACAATAAAAGTATTAAAGTCCTGTAAAGGACTTTTAATTTGAAATGGAAACAGGAAATGTTGAGAGTATAAAAGTACTTTTACCAGAAGGGGCTCAAAAGTAATAAAATGCCACCGTTATACTTATAAAACAGAATAAGAAATGTGTTCAGCAGTTCAGCTACCAACAGTTTTTAAGGTGGACCATGGTTTTGAGTTGACGTCATGCCCAAATCTCCACAGCCTTTGGTGGCATCAGCCCAGGTCGTGGCATCTGAGGGTGCCACAGGTAGGTGCCGATGCCACGATTTGAGCTGGCTGTCTCTCTTGAATTAACACTCGGCCCACATGTACTTCATATTCACAGTTTTTATAAATGTAAAACATTTATTACAATAGAAAAAAGATGGGTCAGATGTAGAATGAATAAATCCGCCACTTAAACTCCAGTAAGGATGGGAATGGCCAATTATGACCCATATACATAGGTAATAAAAAAAGAGGGGGGGGGGGAAGGAAAAAGACATGTCTCTCAGCGTTATTATAGATCGTACTAACTTTAGGGACTGAATAAAAAGTTGAATTTCATTAAAATGGCACGTAAAGACGGCTGTCCTCAAAGATATGTACAAACTGTTAAACAAGAAAACGTGAACATGTGAATAGAATATATTGTATCTTATTCATATTCTACCAAAAAGGCATTTATTTTGTAGTCTTGTTGGAGCCAAACTTGAAACACTGATTATTAATCAGCCTAAATGTCATGAAGTTATTGAAGTTTAAACTTCCTTAAACTTTGTCTTTTTTCCACTGGATTTCTTTGAACTTATAAACCAAAATAATAAATAAATGGTTGGAAAAAATAAAGGTTCGGGTAGTGGGGGTCATAGGTTGTCTGTTTAGGAGTTAGGGCAGAGTAGATGGCGTCTTCTGCCTCTATTAAGGGACGCCTGCAGGTGTAGACAGGTGGTAGATTCGATAGCCGTGGAGGAAGCCACAGAAAACTTGCAGCCAAAAGCTGAGAACCTGAGCGATCAGAGACAAAAACTACAGAAATGAAGCTTTCCATGAAAATTAATGCAGAAAGTGATCTTTTATCTTTGTTTTGTTTTCTGAAATTAAAATCTGATCGTTCACCCACTTCTCTGTATAACGTGCATGTTTGAATCCTCCTGTTTTTACCTCCACAGGGGATCCGTCTGACCCCAGGAGTGGTTTACGTGAGCCACCTGCCCAGCGGCCTGTTGGAGCCTCAGCTCAAATCTTACTTCGGACAGTTTGGGAAGATCCTGCGGCTGCGGGTGTCCAAGAGTAAGAAGGTAACCCTCAACATGTGGAAACAAACACGTCTGACGGTGGCAAGCCCATGAGGACCAATCAAAATGTTCACTGACTGTCACTTCCTTTCACTGTCCATGTGTTTATACACCACTTGCATTTAATCATTAGCTATTATTAAACTCTGTCTCTCTCCCATAGTGTGTCTTTTCCTCATCCCCAACTGGTCTCAGCAGATGGCTGCCCCTCCCTGAGCCTGGTTCTGCCAGAGGTTTCTTCCTGTTAAAAGGGAGTTTTTCCTTCCCACTGTTGCCAAGTGCTTGCTCATAGGGGGTCGTCTGACTGTTGGGGTTTTCTGTCTAATATTGTAGGGTCTT
>VUQI01063294.1:3633-14132 GCA_015106735.1 Paratilapia polleni | reverse complement strand
ATACTGACCACTGCAGACCGGGAACACCCCACAAGAGCTGCAGTTTTGGAGATGCTCTGACCCAGTCGTCCAGCATCACAATTTGGCCCTTGTCAAACTCCCTCAAATCCTCACGCTTGCCCATTTTTCTTGCTTCTAACACATCAACTTTGAGGACAAAATGTTCACTTGCTCCCCGATATATCCCACCCACTAGCAGGTGCCATGATGAAGAGATAATCAGTGTTATTCACTTGGCCTGTCAGTGGTCATAATGTTATTCCTGATCAGTGTATATACTGTATATGAAAAGCTTGTAGCTCTACCTCTGATCCAGAGCAAAGCAAACAAATACCATCTGTGTACCGTTAACCTGATCAAACACAAAGTCTTCTTCCCATTTAACCAGGGACAGACCTGCGTAACAGGACCCATAGCACACCCCTTGGCTTGTTTAAATGCTTGGTCCTGACAAATGAAAATAGTGTTAGTTAAAGTCCATTCAGTCAGTGACAGCAGAAAATCACTGGGTGGCACATCAGATTCTGGCCAAGCACCTAAAAATATCCCAGTGCTGCTACTCCCTGTTCCTGTTTAACTCCCTGATGAAGGTTTGTACTCTGAAACTTGGAGGAGTTTTTTAGGTTAAACAAGACCAAGGCAAAAGCATAAAGACATTTTAAATGTTATTGTAAAACGAGTGCTTTGGAGTTCTTTGATGTTCAAGCTTAAATACACTATAAGCGCAAAAGTAATGGCCCACCTACACATTACACCTACAGGAGCTGCTCAGCTATGGAAACCCGTGGCATGAAACTTACCGCTGAAACCAACAATTTAAAACGGCATAACTTTTACTTTGAAGGCGAACAGACTCAGTTTCTGGTTTCATCACACTTTTTAAAGTTTACCACCCCGTTAGTAGTTAGCAAGTGTTTGCAGACAAGTTGATGTCTTTCACTCGTTATGGACAGGCCGCGGGGGTCCAGGCCCACCAGTCATGCAGACTGGTCATGAAAAAGTCAACCACCCACATCGCCGATAAGCTTTTGCACTAACAACCAGGCTCATTTTAATTAGTGCATCTGCTGCAATCGTGGCAGCATGACTGAGCAGGACTTTGAAGGGGATGGGCCTATGCAAGTCAGACTTTGGGAAGTACCCCTCGATCTCTTTGGAACTAAAAAGAGGTTGTTCATCAGCTCGTGAGGCTAGCTTTAAAGCACGGTCTCACTCGAAAATTGCAAAACACACGGAAATGTGTTGAGGATATTCTGAACTTACAGTAAGTGACTCCAACTTTCCCCGTTTGTGGTGTTTATTAAACATCTCTCCTGCTTCGTACACTGCGCCTGTGGCAACATTTCTCTATGAGCGTACTATCCGTGTATGCAGACCGGTTCGTGATGTGGTTTAAAGTAGCTTGTTTATGCTTGAATTTCTTGTGTAGCCTGTAAAGATGGTAGTGTTTGGTTATAATTATACAGGATTGTGTTTTGCGGAACTGCTTTAAATGTCAACTTTTTTTATTTTCTCTGATTTGTGAACTTGGTGTGTGTGACTGCACATAGGTCTAAAGAGGTTGAAGCTCCAGCAACACTTTATTACTTGACCAACTACTCTCAGGAAGAAGAGGGAAGCTTTTTGGATTTTCTACTTCTACTCTAAAGTTTGTTTCCAGGTGGTATGAATGAGGACTGCTCAATCAGTGAGTTTTTAGAGCATGTTTTCCTATTTCTATGGCTTTAAACCATCATTTACCACATTTTATTTGCATGATATGTCCTTCATTAAGCAGTTTCTTGTCATGTTTCAGTGACTGACGTATTTTTTTCTTAACATACACTCTTTTACCAATACCTTGTTACATACATCTTTAGTTATTGTCATTTTTATTTATTCGCTTATTTTTGTATTTTTACTTCTAAAGTGTCCTTCACAGTGAGTGTGTGTAACATTCGATGAGGAAAAACTTAAAACACCACCCCAAATTTACACTCTTCCTATTTGATGCCACCCAGGTTTGACATTGGTCACATATGCCCAGCCCATCCTTGCTGGCGCTCCATTGGTGGATAAATATGCTGGATGTAGATGATTAGGAAAATTTTTTCTACAAAAACAAATTTTCTGCGCAATCACACATTTGAGTGGAGTGGAGGATAGGTAAACTGGACGCATGTGATTGGCTGTTTAAAATTTTTCCTATTTCCTCTCCTCATTTTTTCTCTTTCTTTCATTTTTTTTTTTTTAATGTAATAATAAACTAAATTCCCCAGTCAAAAATGGGTGCAAACTACAGGCCACATCGGCAATCTGCTCACAACCAAAGCAATCGCAAGGAGGTTTTTGGTGCAGCCCCCTCTTTGCGACTGATTTCACCTAGCAACATCCAGCAACCACTCGCCAACCAGTTGAGGAATACACATTTTTCACCAACCTGTGTGGCTGAGTCACTGAATTGGACCTCTCCACCGTGTTTGTTCTGTTGGTGCTTTTTGGAGCACTATTGTATTTGCATGTTAAATAATACTAATTAGCAGATATTGGTGCACCCATGCACCCTGCTAACCAAGCTTGCTAAGTATATACACAGTTATGATGGCTACACATATCTTAAATAGACAATAGGCTTCATTCCCAAACAGTGTGTACCCACAAATCTGTGCGTGAACCATTTAGCGTACAAATGGCAGGACTGATGGGAGAAAGTGAAAGCAGCTTAGCCAGTTTCATATATCCGCTTCCTCCCAATCCGAGGCTAATGACTAGTGCTTAATTTTGATGGTACTTTTTCTCCAGAGGAACATCAACCATCAAGAAATAAATTAAACTTTATGAATAACAACAAATTGCATCACGTAAATGTTTTAAAATGGAAAGACAGAGAGCTTTCAAAATAAAAGCAGCAATTATATTAGTAGAGAATGTGTCAGAAAGATGTTGATTAACAAGATTAACGATTCCCACGCACATACATTCAGAGGCAACTTTAAAGACAGCATTTCTAAAATAGGCTGTATGCTAATTTCAGTAAGAATTCAGGCTTCAGATCAGTAATTGCTTTATTAAAAGTGGGTGTCTTTTTTTATTTTATTTATTTATTTATTTTTTGATGGACGTCCCACACAATGTGCAGCCCTTCCATCATACCACACACAAACACACACGCAGTGACAATGTCTAAAGAGATGGAGAACAAAGCTAATGGCTAAAAAGAAAAGTTTGGTCTGAAAGAGCCGGGGGTCCATCAGTCCACTTTCACTCCAAATTCAAAACGCCTTCATTATATCCGTTCCCCGCCCAGAGACCAGTCCATTCAGCACGCCACCATCATTGCTCATCTACGCGATCTGCATGTTTCCCTAATTATGGCCCATGTTTATTCCCTGGAAGACCAACTTCCAACTGAGATGGCAGGTTGTGTAATCAAAAGTCTTACTCTTGGGGCTCCCAAAATGTAACCGCCTGTAAATGAAAATTGAATATTTTGAAACTTCATCTGGGGAGACACCATTAGCGTCAAAGTGTTCTGACACATTTGTTTATTCCTGGAGGTTCAGAGCGCTTTGTTACTGTCAGATGAAAGCCATCTACATAAAAAAAAGGTATAATACTGTAAGTAAAATATAATACTCAACATGTATGAGCAGTCATTAGGGAAGACAATGCACAAATGACCATGTCAGCTTCAAAGCTAAAGAAAAACAACAAAAACGGGCAGTTTAATCCAGTGAAGAGAAGCAACAACAGCCAGAGAAACAGCACTTCTATCATTAGTGCCACCAGGAAATAAAACTTTACTATTTAATTATACATTCTGCAATAAATGGAGATGTGTGTGATTTCCCTTTTAAGGTTTAATAACCACGGGGTGAAAGCCTCCACAATCACTACTGTGCAAAGCAGACACAGACAAAGTTTTAGGGAACATTTTGCTCAAAAGGAGGAGCAACTTCCACTAAAGTTAGCCATCTTTGTTGCTGAAATGTGAATAAAATTGTGTGTTTTTATGTTTAAGAGTGAACAATGAAGAAAATAGTCATTTTTTATCACCAGCAGCCATTTTTAGTTCTACACCAAACAGTACAAAAAACCCCATATTTTGTATATAAACAACCTTAAAACCTTGAGCTGAGCATTTTGGGCATAGATACACTGTCCACCTGTACGTGAGGAACGAGAGGTTGATCTGACAGAAAAACTGAGGGTAACTGCTTACTCATACAGTAGCGACTTGTCAGTTACAAGGTAGGCCTACCCTGCTTTATTGTCTATTTAAGTCTAAATGGGATCATAATTTGCTAAATAAGTTGAAACTAGCAAGTGAGACAATAAATTCATCAGGAAAATGTTTACTGAGGAGATTAATCATGTTAGAAGTAAGGTCTCTTTGCCTTGGACTTTTTTACAGACTTCTTTTCCCAACATGAGTAGTTGCCCCCTGCTGGCCATTTGAAAGAATGGAGGTTTAAGGCACTTTTGGTGCATTGGCCCCAAACACGGAGGGAAGTTTTGCTTTGTGATACTTGAGTCAGTACTGTCAAGTTGGAAACACTCAAATATTCACCAATAACGTGCAGCCAACTGGATAAGAAATAATATAACCGATAGCTGGAACCAACAAATTTTCAGAAGTCACCATGAAGTCGTATGACTTTGCTCACTTTTCTCCAAGCTCTCTCCTTTATTCCCCGAGTCTAAACACAAAGTTGAACCATAAAGCTCCAGCTCCCCTCAAACAATGTCAGTAAGCTGGTCCTTGTGTCTGTGTGGGCTCTCTGTCATTCAGGCCATGGTAGTCTTGAGTCAAATTCAAAGTCCAGACCTCAACCTGAATGAAATGCTGCGGTGGGACCTTAAGAGAGCTGTTAAATAAACATATGTCTGCAAACCTCAATGAACCAAAGCAAGGTAAAGAAGAAAATTCCTCCACAACGATGTGAGAGATTGATAAAGAAAATGATTACTTCAAGCTATTGCAGCTAAAGGTGGTTCTACAAGCTATTGTATCATGGGGTGTACTGTTTTTAACAGGACTGCATAGAGTCCACTTTCTTTTTCACCTGATTGTATTATATAGGGTCTATGATAAACTCTGAGGAAAAACGTATCCAAACCATTGATCATCACAGCAAGATGAGATCAAATGGATTCAGTTATGGTAACTGTTTAAAATTATCTGCTTTGGGTTGTTCTATTCGCAGACAACAGTATGCATGACACAGCACATAAAATTTTATTTTGGGGGGGGGGACTTAAAGCCACTAATTAAGGTATAACCTATTCACTGTAAAGGTCAGTGCACAGTAGAGCTTTTTGATCGGTTACCAACATTTTTGGACCCCTGGTGAGACAGACCTGAGCAAAACTGACCCAAACCCAATCTGGAAAAAATTAATTTTCCCAAAATGAGAATCCAAAAGGGACCTGGAGACGGTCTGGCTCCGTCCAAAATAGAACCAAAGATAATTAGACACTATCCAATTAACACACCACGGTCAAACAAAGTACAAATCAAAGTACATTCTTTGTCTAGCCTTTAAAAACTGTTTTTCCTTGTGATGATTACAACAAAACACGACCAGAACTGACAGTCTTAGCCACTTTAAGGCTCAGACATACTGAAACAAAGACCTAAGGTTTATAGCAAGAGAAGTGGACCATACCTGGACCAGATGGTCAAGACTCCGTTCAGCCTTCAAATTCCAGTGATCCTGAATCCTTAAATCCTGGTAAACCTTTAATTTTATAAGTACAAAATGTTGCTGAACTAAATTAGGGAAGAGAGTCATCAACCCTAGACACTTTGACACATATCAACACTGCAATTTTTTCATTTCTAGCTCTATTTAATTGTTACTCTTCTTCCCACGGATAACTGGTCAAATATAGATAATATGAGCATTTTACTCACAACAATCACTGAAGAAAAACTGGCTCAACGAAAACACTTTTCCATCAAACCGAACATCACCGACTGATGAGATCAAACAGCGGCTGACAATCTGAGGGTGGATCTTTTCTTTAAACTGTCAAACTCTGGGTGTGCACTTTGTCGCAGCGTTCTCTCCCACACGAAGAGAAATAAAAGGGAACAACATGAATCAGAGATGGGGGGCCTCCAGCACTGTTTTTTTGTTGTCATTATTCTCATATTGCAAGTACAACCTGGAACAGAGGCTTGAAACAGCCAGATCTGCCTCTGTGTCTGAAATCAAACAAGCACAAGGTGAGGGAACTCCAGTCACCCCGGATTTCCCCCTGAAGAAGAATAGCCTGAGGCAATAAAAGGGAAAGAAAAAAAATACCCTCACAAATCGAGGGGGCGATAAAAAGGCTATGAGGCACATTAAAAAAATGTCACGTTTTTGAACCATTTGGTAGGGAGAGTTAACCAAATATGAGTGCGGCGTAATGTTCCTTTAAGCTGTCATTTAAACTTATACCTATCATCACTCGTGGCCTTAGCGTGCGCGGGGGTACTGATGATCCAAGAGGAGCGCACAGTTGATTAACTGCGCCTCATCCAACCGTTGCTTTCTCTATTTCTGTCAGGCCTAATGGCATTAGATCAGTAATTATAAGATTATTCACAGTTCACGCAGACCTCACTGTTAACTTTTGAGATATGAGACCATTATCTTCTTCTAATCTCTTTTTCTCTGAATTACAGCGCAGATTCATATCGCCGTTTTGACGGCTCGTATGTCGTGCCCGTCCTCAAACTGGCATACTGTCTGTCTGTTCAGGTTCCTTTCACAGCTTTTGATCACAGACGACTTCTCCTTTCTCGAGCAGCTTTGAAAAGACTTCTAAAGGAAGCTTCTACCTACAGACACAGTGCCAGTGTTTGATTGGGGTTCAAGCTTGTTACAGTAAATCTACTTTCATAGTGCTCACTGTTAACTGTTCTATGTCTCCACGAAGTGATAGTGACACTTAATAACTTTCTAGTTATTCTGATGTATTACTAGGCTTTTATTTGTTGACTGCACAACAGCAGGGAGAGATAAATAGACACTTTGAAGCTATAATACATACTGTAACTGTGGAGAGGAACCAATATGGAAGACCTGATTTTTCCTTTGCAAATCCTGATTTGTACCTCACAATCCAGAAACTGTCCTTATTAACCAATATGGAAGGCCTGATTTTTCCTGATATAAAGATAATTCCAGTTTATTTCAGCATGTAGTGTTTCTCTTTATTCCACATCCAATGTACTGTAGATATTCCGGAAAACAAAGAGTTGCATAAAACTGTGTATATTAATGCAACAAAAGGCAATCCCACTGCAGATTCCTAAACTAGAATTAATGCTTTTTATGCCTCTGCCAGCAAGTCAAGTTGAAGTCAGTGTCAATGTCTGCTTACACTTTCAAGGAATTGAATAGGTGGGAACCAAAGATTGGTATCACCAATTCAGCATTAAAGAAAAAAAAAAAAAAAGTATGAATTATGGCAGTAAATAATTGCCAGAAAACTGTTTTCGCAAAATATAATGATGTCATCATGACAGTTGACTTTTGAACTTTTGGATATAAAAT
Source organism: Paratilapia polleni (assembly GCA_015106735.1). Lineage (NCBI taxonomy): Eukaryota > Metazoa > Chordata > Actinopteri > Cichliformes > Cichlidae > Paratilapia > Paratilapia polleni. Next base: position 6,603 of record VUQI01063294.1, on the reverse strand, counting down.
GTCATCACTTCACGATTTGGTCCTATTTTTGTGAAATTTTGTGATAATTAGTCAAAATATTATTGAGTTATGGCCAAAAACCCTTTTAATCACCAAATTCTAATCAGTTCATCCTTTAGTTCAAGTACGCCCTTGTGTCAAGTTTGAAGTAATTTCTTCAAGGCATTTTTTAGATTACCTCGCGAAGCATGTGAATTGTTCAATTATGAAGAAAAATGTGTTCTGTGAGGTCACAGTGACCCTGACCTTAGAGCACCCACAACAGTGAGTTCATCCTTTAGTCCAAATCAACGTTTGTGGCAAATTTGAAGAAATCCCTCGTGGTCTTGAAGAGATATTTTGGTCACAAGAATGGTACATACAACATGGAAATGTAATGGCTCCTAAGGCTAAGGCGACTGTGGCTGGCATAAAGATGTGATCTTTACATGAGTCATTTTAAAAATTGCAAGTTTGATCGAAAGGCAGAAATTAGCCTCTCAGCCATTTTACTGATTGCATTAAGGATCCCCATCTAGGACAACTTGCTAACCGAATCAGTCTGCATGAAGTCACGCATTCATCCACTAGTTTGTTTAAGACTGCAAGGCTCTAGATAGCTATCTATATAGTGAGGGTTTGAGCTAGAGAGGTCATATCAAACTCCCCTATTGTCTTGAAGACCTGTGTTCTTGCATCAAATGAAGCAGTCGAGTAATGTAATTGGTTTCAAATAATGAAAGATCTGCCATGAAATTTCTTTTTTCTTTATTACAGTTCCTTATGGGCTGTATCTACTAAAATGGACGTGGACAGTTGGGTTTCTGCATTTATGTTCATACACATTTGTCAGCAGGGTCATACATTTTGGGTCTACAGAGACCCTTATGGACATTTTCCCGATAACAGAATATATTTCACACTGCACTGCAGATGTGAAAGTGAATTTGGGTCTGTTTCAATGTACAGATACTCATGTCTAGAAAATGTGTGAAAAAGCAGATTTTCAATGGCAGCATTTCCAAGATAGTAGGGTTTGTAAAATTCAGTAATAGTAAAAAATAACAGGACAGAATAAGATGGACGTTTTTCAACAGTGGAAATAGAGTGAACGCGTAGATGTAACTGGACATGAACCACAACTGTAGTTAAATAAGCAATAGTTTTAATGCTTTATTTGTTCTTTTAACCTGACAATAATCTGACTGCAGCCGAAGTGTGGTTTGGAGTGAGTGAGCAGGCATTTCTCTTTTCACTTATGTGATTTTCCTGCAGTGCAAATGTCTACAACTTTTTCAACCTCAAGACCACACAGCTGAATCCAAGGTCAATATGGATGAGGCTGCTGAAATCATGACTTTGTTTATGTTTGGAGAGACGCCTCATTGCACTCAAAACTTGGAGCCACATACCATAACAGAAATACAAGAACAGAAATGGAGGTGGTGACAAACCTTTGGAACATCTATTTATTAAAAAATAGCCGCATCCAACCCCATCTACATTAATCAGAAACCACACTCAAGCATTGTAGGGGTTAAGGTCACTTCCTTTAAGCCTCTACCTCCAACATTCAGCCTTCTCTCTCATCCGTGGACTCAGACTACTCAGCCTCCCCTGTAATTAAACACAGAAGAGGAGAAACTGCAGTGGGAATCGGTAGCTTATCAGTCCCTGAGGCGAAGAAGAGCCACCACCAAAGACAAAGAGGAGATGAAGCTTAGGAATGCAGCAGACTTGTAGACTAAAGTTGTCTGACCTCCACTTTCAGTTCACGATTGCTGTTCAAAAACCTTTGAACCTAGTTTAAATCTGCCCGTGGCAGAGCCACGACATTCTTGCAAAAGAGATCTCAAGAGTTTCACTTCCTATTTAAATAAAGCTTAAATAAATAAATTTGCACAGAGCTGCATTTGTAAATAAGAGCCAACTTTTTGTATCACATTCCAGAAAAATGAAAACTTATTTTTGTAACTCTACAACCAATTAGTTTTATGTCAGATAGCATCACTACAGCTGGTACACCTTTTATATAATGGCTCAGTTTTCCGGCTACTCTTTTGTACAGCTTTTGTACACATTGTTATGAAGGAATTCTGCCTTTGTTGTATAAATTTCCAATACAAATACAGTACTGTGCAAAACGACCTCTCATTTCTTTACATTTTGTTTCCAAAGGAGCCAGACTTTTTAATTTTTAAAGCGCTCTTGAGCAATAGTTCTCCAGGGTTTCTGAAGGACTTTCAAAGGTCTTTCTTTCATTTTCAGTCCAGTCCTTGTACCTGACTGTTTTTAGAGGAATGTTTTTGTATGTTAAGCCACTAAACACTGACCTATGAATCATTCAAGCATAAAAAAGGCTCCTAACTCAAGGGATGAAGGCACTTTGTTAGGCACTTTGTTACCTGCCTGTCACAAAACACATAATTTGTTCACATTTCATAGTTGTACCTACAAAAATGCCAATGATAACACAGTTTGACAGGCATAAAATAATATTTTTGCATCAACAAGGTGATTCCCAAAGAGCTATTAGCTGAAAACTTGGTGTATCATGTTTTCAGTGTGCAGTGTGTCTTTAAAAAATCTTTTAAAAAATTTGAGGAAACTGGACAAGTGGAGGACAAAAGAAGAAGTGGCAGGCCTATAACGCAGAGAAGTACCATCAGATCCACCACGCAATACCATATGGAAAGCATCTGATTGGCAGCAGCTTCATTTTTCAGCATGACAATGATCCCAAACACACTGCCAATGCAGTAAAAGCATAGCTGGATAGAAAAAACACACAATAGAACACTATCAGTCATGGATTGGCCTCCGCAGAGCCCGGACCCCTACATTATTGAAGCAGTGTGGGATCATCTTGACAGAGAACAGAATAAAAGACAGCCAACATCCAAAGAAGAGCTTTGAATGTCCTTCAAGAAGCCTGGAGAACTATTCCTGAAGACTACTTGAAGAAATTACAAGAAAGCTTTAAGAGAGTTC
>VUQI01063292.1:7977-24125 GCA_015106735.1 Paratilapia polleni | reverse complement strand
AAAAAAAATAAAATATTTTCTTTTTTTTTTTTTTTTTTAAATGTTTTTCCTGCGTGTCACTTAGAATGATTACTTTTTGTCCCCCAATGGCCAAGACTTGGGAGAACAATTTGTAAAAAGAACAAAAATTACATATTCTGAAAGCATAGGATTAGGGTCATCACAATAGACCAGTACAAGGTCTGCAGTGTTGCAGTCTGTACCAGTCCATCTTTCACTCTTCACCCACTTGTGAACAATACTCTGAGATACTTGAACTTCTCCACTGTAACTTATTCCCAACTCAGAGTGGGACCTCAGAGTCCATCCCTTTCTGGCTGAGAACCATGACCTCAGACCATGACTTCAAACTTGGCTGCAAACTGCCCCACGTGAGCTTGAGGTCTTTACTCGACGAGACTGGTAAAGCCTGGTATTGTATTCACTTTGTTAGCCTGTCTGTGGGCAAGTGTGCTGTCATGTTTCCGTGAAAAAAAAAAAAATTGTCATGAGTGCACCTTCTGTGTCACGTACTGCTACAGGTGGCAGATGTCCCATGTGAAATCTGTGGACAGATCTTTTCAGTGCAATAGTGCCACAACTGTGCATACAGTTACAAAACTTTCCAGGTAATGCATCTGCAGTCTTGCAGACGTATTACCTGTACCTGTAGTAAAAATTAAAATGAAAAACAATTTCTGGGTCTTTGACTAGGTCCTGGTTTTGAGTTTGGACTTTCAAGTTCTGTTATTTAATATTTTCTGTTTGATTCTTTGTTTATTGTTTATGGTATTTTGAGCTTTGTATTCTTATCCTTCAGCAGATATCTCCTGATTGAATTCCTTATGTTTATATTCTCAGGCCTTCTTAGTTTTAGTTTTGCTGTCTAGGTTCTGTTCATGGTTATAGTTTGTTTATATTCCTTGTTTCAGTTTATCCTTGCCTCCCCTGTCTCCATCACTGTGTTAGGTGTCCTCATGTTTTAGTTCTTCCTGTTTTATTTTGATACTCTGTTGCCTCTTGTGCCTTGTATTTAGTTTTACTTCCCTTGTCATGTTACCCTTAATTAGTTTCAGCTGTGTTTAGTTCCCCACCTGTTTTCTGTTTCCTCGTTACTTCTTGTGTATTTAAACCCTCAGTTTGCTGATGTTCCTTCATACTGTGTTCCTGTTGTCATCCATGTTGTGCTTTTTTTTGTGTGTACTCCTGGACTTCTTGTGCTACCTAAATAAAAGGTTTGTTTTTCTTTCTTAAGTTTGTGTCAGCAGTCTGCATTTGGGTCCCTTATCTGTACATTATGCTAGGAGGTCTGACTAATGGGTAAAGGTGATAGAAGTAGGGTAAGCAAGGGGCCTATGGCCCCTTCTCAAATTATAGAGATGCAGTCATGAATCTTCACAGGTGTATGGATAAAATTAAAATAAAGGCCAAGTTTGAGTGTGACCCCAACAGCCTAGCATAGCTGGAATTGTTTTCCCATTTTGAGAGTATGTGTGTGTGTATACCATAATTTCAAAATGTGGTCTTGGAGACACCTACTGTAGCAGTTACTATCACAAAGTTGTTTATGAGTATGTGGACAGATCAGATCTTATATTCAGTCTGTCTATGCAATCAAGAAACTTTATAGGTATGTAATTCAGATCAAACTAAATGCTGAGTTTGAAGATGGGTATGGTACAGTCCTCATGTGTTAGTATAGTAATGACAAATAATTTCAACATGTTGTTGTGGCTGCTGTGCTCCCTTCAAACGATGGTCACTGTAATAATGTGGTCATTTATCACTGAGATTTGAAAATGCATGTAACTTTGTGAACAAGCAATTGAGTGGGTGAAAAACACACTGTTCACACTGTTGCTCAGGTTTGAAAACAAGACCCATATTTTTTGCTTCTGATTTTGCCTCCAATAATAGTGATTTCCGTAATCTAGATAAATTACTATTATTTACAAAATCCATTGTCATCTGCCTGATCTCTTATTTTCTTCAGCATTTTCTGGCCAAGAAAATTAATCCTTTCATGGATTATCTTTGATTACACAGCAACCCCTTTAAGGAATGGAATGAAGTTTGGACCTTTTAGTTTAAAATGCACAAGCTTCTTTCTACTAATTTCTTTTTAATTAGTAACAAACAGCAGGAAAAAAAGGGGGAGAGGAAACAAGAAACAGTAAATTAATTCAGCATGATTAAGCTATTGTTTATGAGGAAGCAGAACCATTAAGTAGAGAATGTAATATTTTTTTTAGCCACAATCCCTTTTAAAATGCTCTTGTCATCATCAAGCGTGATCACACAGCTAGTATTGTTTTAACTTGTGTGTGGTTTGCACTTCTGTTTTTGTGCATGTAATATTTTCAAAATCTACTGTAGCACAAATGACAACAGATGTGGTCTAAGCCCTTTGGCGGGTGTCTGTATGTCTGTAGACAGACTTTTTCAACAGTATAGTGTCATAACTTTACAGGTGTGTGGCTGTGATGAAAATGAAGGCAAAGTTCAAAGATAGGTAAGGCCTGTAACATGTAAAATTGTAATGACTGTTGAGTATAATTCCAGCAAACCCTGTTAAAAATATAAAATCACAACTTAACCTGGCACGCATGTTTTTGGACTGTGTGAGTTTAGTCTTAAATCAAGTGTTGACCTAAGGGTGGTGCTAAATTAAAAGTCTGAGGATTGCTAAAGTTATTGGAATTGATCCTCTAGGAACCATGTATGTCTTAGAAAACTTTGTCATTAGATTTAACATTTGTAGTATATATTTTGGTGTGGATCACAATGCAAAAAGGTCATTGCTACAGGCCATTGTAAACTGGATACTAGTAGTTTCTTACACAGGCTCATCCTCCTCTTGGGTTCAACCTTTGCTGAGCTGCCCATCCTCAAAGCGCTTTTATTTTATTTTTTAGCTCTTTGTTTTTGTGCTTTTTTCCCCAGAAGGCATCAGTGTTTTTCGTTGCTCTGCCTATGGTTCATAAAGCTGAGCCGTATTTCGAGTTTCAGGTCATTGGATGGAAAAGGAGTAGAAGTTTGCTACAATGGTGAAAAGAAGAGAAGATTAGCATGTTAAAACAGCACATTATAAATAAGTGAAATGTTTTGTTTTTTTTTCATAATGATCTTACTTGGGTAAAGGCGGTGACCCTCGTCCTCCTCTTGCCTGTGAGTTTCAGTGATCTCCCATCTGTAGTAGTCATAAATTATTCATCATCCAGCCAGTACAGCATTCTTCTACGGATGGTCCTTTCTTTTTGCTTTTGTCCAACTTCCTGTGTAGTCTCATCCATCAGAACTGCAAGGTTTTCAAAGTCCTGCATTTTTTCAATACTGCACTGTCTTTGGGCATGCTTTGTGAAGATGCAGCAGTCCATTGAGATGTTCTATTTTCTTCCTTCTCTGGCAGATCTTTGCACACTCTTTCTTGTGCATGTGTTTCTGCCTCTAGGCCTTTCTCTTTCATTTCACCTCCTCAGCTCCTTCTAAAACAGGATAGCTGTTATGTCAGCAGGGTCAGTGGAGTGGCTGGTCCTATCATCTCTAGAGGTGGAGGACTTTCCCTCTGTGGACCCATAAGTCTGCTCCATCGTTGACAATTACTGACGTATCCTTGACAGTGGAAGATGTCATCTTATTGGTTGTGCCTCTCAGTGTATGCTGTCCCAGCTTGCATCTTACATCCTGTTACTATATGGTGGACTGTCTCCGGTGCAGGTTGGGTCCTGTTGGCTGTGGTAGAGTCCTGCCTCTATGGATCTGGTTCTTAGGGCCTGTTCTTCTGCTGCCAGTAAGCTGGCCTTTTCTTGCCACTGGTAGGATTTCTCGATGTCAGGCACTTCCTCTATCTGTCAGTGGTGCATCCTGTGGAGGGGCTTGGTCATCCACATTATTTTCTCCTCCTATTCTTTATCACCATCTGTCTTCAACTGCCTGAGGTGCTCTTGTAGGAGCTCATTTTGGGGGGCCCGTATTCCTGATGTATTTGTAGATGCCATTCATTTCTTCTTGGGTTGTGGCTCTGATGATCACCAATCATGGCCCTCCCTCTTTTCATTGCTCATTGAGCTTCAGGGTGCTGGAATTTGGGTGAATCCCTCAGTGTGTTGTCAGGAGATTTTGTATCTTGACATCAGTGGCATCATGCCCATGATGAGTGTATGTAAACCTCTGACCATAACTGTACTCCACTCCTGAATCAGTATCCATAACCACTCTTTGTATTAAGCTGGCTGAGGGGGTTGAGGCCTCTGCAGAACAGCAGTATAGACAGTGCATTAACTTGGTATATTCTGCAATTGTGTCATTGTCTTTGAGTTGGCCTTCAGTTTTGTTCTCTTATTTCTATTTCATATTACAACTTGTTTTGAAAATCATTTTCTGTAAAACCTGACACCTCTGTACTCTGTGCTCACTTTGCTGATACGGGACTAACTATATTAGCTAAAACCTATATTAGCTTTATTGTTCTATTTTATGTTAAGTGAACATAAAGCTGAAATAATTGTTCAACTGAAGCTGTAAATATTTTCACAAAACAACCCAGACCCACACACATGCAGTATTTGTGTGTGTACCACAAAGATAATTTTGAGTACTTCAGCAGATGTGTATATGTCACATGTATGCTCAAAGGTGGGTGTGGTCGCACCGAGTTCTCATGTAATAATAATGATTCAGCCATCATGAATTAGAAAGTCACCATGCTGACAACTGTAGATGCTGGTGTCATATCATTCCAAGACAGTCTCTACATTGCTTTATAAACTGCTGCACAGCTGTTGGTTGTTACACTGATTCAAAAGCTGCAGATTACACAAGTGACTACAATTTGGATATCTATTGCTACAAATGCACATCTTTGGATATGCACTTCTCCCATCTGTACACAAAAGACTTGATTAGAGTATTGCTTTGTGTTTGTCTTGTCTGTGTTGATGATGATTGCTCAAAACACTCATCATCTTGTAGAAGAGAACTGTATCAAGATTGCTTTGTTAATGGTCACAAAAGGACAAGATGACATTGAACTGTTTCCTGTTCATCAGTTTCAACAATGCAATCTGGGCAGAAAATATTGGAGGCTTTCTATCAGGGAGTGAAAGCATTTCATAAATGTGACACATTAAAAAAAAAAAAAGTTTCCTCTGAATGTGTAATCCAGCTGACAACTTTATACCTAAATATAAATGGAAAAACAGTTTTGTTTTCTAGACCCTTAATTATTAGGTGGCAGGGTTGATGTGAAGGGCTGCTGAAGAGTGCAGCAGGGTTATATTCCTATCATTTGGTCCATTTTAACCTCTGCTTAAAATCTTTTTGAAATTTCGTTTTTTTAAAAAAAAGGGAAAAAATCATCAGAATCTGAACAGTAAAATAAAAGGATAGAATAATTGCACAAAGGACAGTGTCATCTGCTCTGACTAATTTTATGCAGTAGCATAATTACAAATGACAGGATTTTTTTTTTTTTGTCTTTTCTTGTCAAAACCCATGAATTTCAGCAACTACCAATCTCAAGAGTTTCACCAAAGAAGATTTACTCATTCATCTTTTGGTAGCAATAGCTAAAATGCTCTGCCAAGCCAAATGCATTCTACTTGCTTAACAGCCAAAAAAAGACCGGTTGAATGGTCATTACTATACTACAGCATTTAATATTAGTTGTGCCCCCTTGTTCAACAGAAGTAATGTGAATGTCTCCACTGTAAAGCAGCTGCATGTCATGCTATTTTCACCCAATAAGTGTTTTGGATCAAATTTTCTTTGTGTTAGGTTTAGGCACCAAACCTGTTAGAAAGCTCAGTTTCATATATTTAGCAGAGGCCTGTTCAAAGCGGGAGATTAGTGAGGTAACTTATAGTTTAACACTTGGTTTTCAGTGTTATGGAGGTTGTTCACTCCTTAGCAGGATACACTCTCGAAACATAACCTGTTCCATAGCAGCTTATGTTTGAGATGAGAGATCAACACATATAAACCCAATGTCTGCTGACCAATCAATTATCTGGAAAATATCAGGAATCACCATTCCTGGAAGATCAAACAGTGAGAGGGTCTAAAATACACTGACTAAAGTTTTTGTCTGTCCCTGGTGAGTATCAATAATAAACATAAATTTTCAAGAGCAGCTTTATTCCTTGCTTTTTCCTATTGGCTGCATGCAGTTCAACCCATTTTATTGTTCTATAAGTAAATGTTCATATAGTGATATCCTAAAACAGGGCTCTTAAACTTTGTACTTGCTGACCTTGCATAAAATTTGCAAACCTCCTTATCGGTTTGAATTCTGTTCTTATTCTTGTACTTAGACTGTTCACCACCGCCTCGTTTGCAGCTGAAAGAACAAGGCTAACATTATCTTACACCCCTTCAAGTAACATCTCAAAGGAATATACAGATGTATAGATATAGCCTAGTTAGAGTCTGATCTTCCCATGCCTTAATGATTGGGTAGTGATGCTGATAAGTCTGATAACTTTCCCCAGCTTTCCCTCCTATATAGCACTTTCCCACTCTTACTGACTTCTGTGGTGCACAGACATTTCTACATTTTTTTTTTAAAGCTATACATGCTATACAGTGCTTTTCCTGTCACACACAATAACACACCCCTGTTTTGGCAGCAGTTGTGTTGTTTGTTTAAAATCTTCGGATTTCTCTAATATTATAGTTATTTCTTCATTTGTCAAATATGCCGTTCTGGTGCCAGCAGACTTATCCATGTTTGGAACACATGCTGCCAACACGCTGAGTTGAAAACCACCTTTTTGTGACTGCAGGCTTGCCGATGTTGAGATAAGTAAAGCCAGATAAGACAAAGATATCCAAGAATTTCACTCGCCAAAACTGAAGCACAAACTGCTTGGACTGTCTGTACCTCACAGCAGGCCATGTTATTTATCAGATTATTACATTAAAACAGCGCACACACAGCAGACTGGTCCAATTCAGTCCAATTAGTCAAAATAAGCCTAGCAGACACAGACACACCACTCGAAGTGGCAATGCCCCAAAGTCCAATATTGTAGATGGATGAGTTTAAAAAAAAATAAATAAATAAATTGAAAAATTACAGACTCTACAGTTGTTATGAAGATGGAAGCGATAAACCAGTCAGTTATTGCAGCTTCAAATACACAAGCTTGTTAACCTCCAATATTTGAAGGCTACTATCTCACTTAAGTTATGACAGATCATCTCAAATCATGACCAAAAAGGAAGCACATAATGTAATGACAAGGACAAAGTTTGTGTCACTTTGTCAAAGGAAAGCCAACTGATTCACGTTGACTTGCTGAGGAGGATTTACCATTACTGTAGACAAAAAGTACACAGAGCTGCAAGAAATACTTCAAGAAGAAGTGGCTTCTACTGGCCTTTTGTGCCGACTTTTCCAGTTTTCTTACCTGAAATGATTTGAAAAGTAAAACTTTTAATTAGTGTCATCTACATTTAGAAAGGGAATAATGCCATATGGCTACATGTGTAGAAGTCACACAGGTTCACTCTAATTAGCTCCATATCAAATGCAAAACAGAAAAAAAAAAAAAAACTTCCTGCACTGACAAGGTGTTTGAATAACCTTAGCACCAGACTTTTGAAGGTGAAATGTGTCTGGTTATGCCTCAGGATGTGTGTGTTTGAGCAAGTAAACTGGGTGATTCTATGATATTCACATCTTTTTCTTCCCCAGAAAGCACACTGTGGAGGTGGGTGATACTTTACTGTACTCACACCAGAAAACCTCTCCAAAATACAGTGAAATAAAGTTTATCTTCCAAACAAAACAAAACAGAAAACACAAAAAGTTGCTTTTGTTATTGTTTTACACTTGACCTACAGTAACTGTTAATTCTGATCAAAGTAAACCAGAAATCAATTGCAGCTGCAGTCAATTTTGGTTTTCATATAAGCAGCTAGGAACAAACACACACAGAGGAAGGTGCAATAAACTAATGTTCAATCAGTACTCAGTCAGTGGAATAACAAGACAATCTGAGACACAGTAGCCTACATGTGTCCATGCCTTCCCTCTGATGTTATTTTTGTCATTCTTTAATGATGCTTAGCCTGCAGCAGAAGATGATACAAAGGCTCCAGACATTTTCCATTGGCTTGTTAAGCAGGTATAATTATGTTAGAATGAGTTTTATGGCTTTGCCAACAGCATTTTTCCTGTAGCTTTAGTTTAAAAATTAGCGTTACAGTATGTGTGCTCCTGTTTTGTTTTTGTCTGTAAGTGGTAGTGCATTTTGTTAATGAAGCTGGTGTCAAATCATTCGCTCAACCCTTAAATCTTTGGTCTAAATGGCATGAATGTCTTTTTGAATTCATGATAATGCAGCTGTCGCCCAACTGTTCTAAATTTTAGTGTTTGTGATACTCTCTCTGTATGTTTCTGTAAAACTCCAACAGACATGGCAAAGTTTCAAAGCCCTCCACAGTTGTTGCCGTACAGCATTTGATCAAATGAGGTGTTGCTAGGTTACGGTGCTGAGATGCTGGGACTTAAGTGGACATCCAGTGTCATTTCTTATAAAAGGTGTGTCATACAAAGTCTATTACCATGGAAATGGTAAGGACTTAAGATTATGCGGGAAACGTGGACCAGTACATTGACATACTCACTGAACTACTGTAGGCTAACCAAGAAGGTCAGTTTGGCTGAAGTATTTGGCTGATGGTGTAAATTATGACTGTGAATTTCCACATCTGAGTTTGTATCACGCTAACTTTCCTTAATCTGTTTCTTGACATTTGCTCATTTCTTTTTTCTCTTAACTTTCAATTTAGTTTTATAAGAGTTTCCAATTGAGTTTACGTTCCTCCTACATTATAAACCTTTCTGTGAAACTGTAGTCAGCTCAGGTGGCCTACCTGCAAACCAAAAATTCACCTGCTGTTCAGCTCTAATAATATAATTACATTTTTTATAAACAGGCCATTGAGTGGAAGTTATTTTAGATTCTAAAGTATATCTTACATTCCACTGTCATTTTTAAGCCAAATGTAAAATAAATAAATAAATAAAGTGCAAAACAAAGACATACTTGATATAAATCTGGTTGCAGTTCACTTCAAGGTTAGCTTCTTGTGTGTCTCTGCACCACTTCCAGCACTCTAGCTATTTCTAATGTTAGCTGTTGTTGCCTTTCATGTTTGAGACAGCTTTTAAACCAGTTAGCATTGCACCTACACAAAGCATCTTCACCACTGTGCAATGTGCCGTTGGCTTTGTGCATCTCCCTGGCCTCTGCAGTGGTTTAATTCCCATAATCCTTTTCGCTGTGTAGCTAGACAAACGGAGACAAATGCAGGGCCATGACTCTGGCTCTCTGCTACGTTGTCCTGTAAGATCAAGTTACGGTTTTGACACAGTGGAGGTGGCCCAAATGGGACTTCACTGGAGGGATCCAAAGACAGCACTAGTGCTGGAAGTTGTGTAGTGCTTCATAAGGAGACTGAAAGGGAGATCAGCCAAATTTAAATAGTGTGAGATTTTTGCTTTTTAAGAGAGGTTCCCTTTTGATCCCACAGCTCATATTACAATGAGGTCAAGTGGTTTTGTTGCTCTGTGATTTGGCCTTAAATTACTTTCATTAATAAATTTGGCCTTTGTTCACCTTTTTCTTGATTTTTCATCTTGGTTCAAATGCACTGAGGATGTTATACAGTAATTGTTTCTGTTAATATAAATTTTGCATATCACTAAGCTGGATAGTACTGATGTCTTTTTCTACATCTATAAGGGACAGTGTCAGCTGGAGGATACTGGACTTCTTTTTGCATAAATCACTGCATCCTCTTGACGTATGATATGCATAAAGTGCAAACAGCAAATCATGCATAAGCATGAAAATGAACAGGTAAATCAGTCAGACAGAACAGGTATAGACAGCATCAGCAGAGCTTATATAATGGGCATGCATGGATCATTTCCCATTTATCAATCAGGGTCTGTAAAACAATAGTTGTGGACAAATTAACACCGTTATAAGAAGTCTTGCACTTGTATCTCGAGGGGTATGTGTTTAGGAAGTTCCCAGATGCAGTAGCAAAACTTATGGATTGGAACAAAAATGTTATGCTTATTTGTAGTTTGTTTACTCATGTTGTGGCACTACAGGTGTAGTGGGTAGTTGATGACCGTCCCCATGTTAACGCAGGTAAGTGTGCTGAGAATGGTGCTCTGCTTATTGCAAAAATATGTATTATACAGAGAAACCCGGGGAAATTACGCTGCAAAACTTGAACTTTAACAGGGTGCACAGGGGTGAGTCATCATTTTCCTAAAATTTGGCAAATTACATGGATCCAACAGAAGGGAGTTAGAAATTAAAGCCTGCCTTTAATACATGCCTGCTTCATATAAAAGCCTGTTTTGCAGCTGAGATGAATAAATGCCACTATCTGAGGACATATGTTGTGCAAAAACAATGCACTGAATTGTGCATATCCCTTACTCGTAATGCGCAAATGCTTTCAGAAAGCTAGTATTGCCTACAATGGGAACAGTGTATCAGTTAACCTTGGTAGTTGAACATCTTGTGGTTTCTTTGGGAGAAGATTTTAAATATCACACTGAACTAACGCTGTTTTAAAAAGAAGAATACATTATCTCAGGTCACCAAATTGCTTTTTCATGCCTAGTTACAGCCTCCATTAACAAGTTTTCTTGCCTTGTCTCCGTCTCTGCACATTCTCAGGCCTCATGTAGTGCATCTGTCCCGCTTCATCCACATTAATGAGCTCCTCCTGCTGTAAGCTCTGATTTACACACCACGTTGCTTAGAGCTGAGGCAGCACAATTCTTGCCCATCTCCACCGTTTCTGCTCAATAAAACAAGAATAACACTACAAATATTCATCCCAACAATATTTTATCCATTATGGGGAGAGAGAGAGAGAGAAAGACAGAAGATGGGAGTGGGACAGTGGAAGAGAGATAAATGGGAAGGTTCATTATCCATTATGAATGACTACCTCAATGCTCCCCTCTATTCAGAATGGTTTTTATAGCATCACAGAGTGCTGATGCAGTGAAAGTGTATTGTGTGCCTTGAATGATCAGGCTCTGTTTTTTTGAGGTGGAGTGTCCTTTGTGTACAGGCTGTAAACGCGCTGAAGAGGCATTTCCATTAGGTGCTGCAGGAGCAAACAGCACCTTAAGAGTCCAAAACAAAAGAGGCATTCAAAAGCACCCGCTGGATACAGGTTTGAATGATAGATGGAATGAATCATTTTAATATAACAAGCTGGATTCTCACACATGGGCACATAAGCACTTTAACACAGGCGGATCCACTCGTGCTGAGGGTCGCAGGATGTAAAGTAACCTAAGGGGAAGGAATAATGATCCTTCAGTATAATGAACCACGTGAGACAGTAGTCAGTGGCCATACTGGGATCATTGTCACTATGTATGTGAGTAAGAGAGAGAATTAAAAGATGAAAGAGTAGAATTTTTCTGTAAAGTCAAACATATGGTTAGATTCACTGTCTTTGTTCCACCTTATGTCTGACATCATTGTCTTGAGGCAACAGAATGTTTTTCTGACCTCTACCTTCCCACCTGTCAATTTTTCAGTCTTTGCATTTTGTAGTATGCGATGGTGTATTTCAGATGAAATGTGAAGTGTGTAGGTTGGACGTGTTGGAAAAGACCCAAGGATGTGCATAAGCCTCTAAATAAGTGACTTGACATATGAGTTTTATATACAGTACTATGCAAAAGTCTTAAGCCACCCCTCATTTCTTTATATTTTGCAAGGAAAATGGTAACTAGGTGCAGCAATATACAGTGTTGCAGCCTGATGGTACAATCATTTAAATTCCATTTTTTCTCATTAATCTACATTCAGTACCCCATAATAATAAACTGAAAACAAATTTTTAGGATTTTTTGTAAATTTATTTAAAAGAAAAACTGAAATATCACATTTACACAAGTATTCAGACCTTTTGCAAAAACACTTGAAATTTAGCTCAGGTGTCTCCCATTTCTCTTGGTCATTGCTGAGATGTTTCTACACCTTGATTGGAGTCCACCTGTGGTAAACTAAACTGATTGGACATGATTTGGAAAGACACACACCTCTCTATAGAAGGTCTCACAGCTGACAATGCAGAGCAAAAACCAAGCCATCAGGTCAAAGGAACTGCCTGCAGAGCTCAGAGACAGGGCTGTTGCAATGCACAGATCTGGTGAAGGCTACAAAAAAATTTCTGCTGCACTGAAGGTTTCCAAGAGCAATTCTCAAATGGAAGAAGTTTGGCACAACCAGGACTCTTCCAAGAGCTGGTCGCCTGGCCAAACTGAGCAAACGAGGGAGAAGGGCCTTAGTGAGAGAGGTGACCATGAACCTGATGGTCACTGACTGAGCTCCAGTGATCCTGTTTGGAGATGGGACTAAGTTCCAGAAGGACAACCATTACTGCAGACCTCCACTGATCTGGGCTTTATGGCAGAGTGGCTAGACAGAAGCCTCTCCTCAGTGCAAAACACATGAAAGCCCACTTGGAGTTTGCAACAAAGCACCTGTAGGACTCTCAGACTGTGAGGAACAAGATTCTCTGGTTTGATGAAGCCAAGATCGAACTGTCTAACCTCAATTCTAAACATTACGTCTGGAGGAAACCAGGCACCACTCATCATCTATCCAATACCATCTCAACAGTGAAGTATGGTGGTTGCAACATAACAAAACTGAAAAAAGTGAAGGGGGTCTGAATAATTTCTGAACCCACTGTATATAATATATTGCTGCACCTATTATTTAATATATTAAAACATGTAAACATACATGGAAATACAGTATACAAGGCAAAAACAGAGTTTGTACAATTCCTAACAAACTTGAAAGTCAATATTTGGTATGATCACCTTTATTCTTCAATGCAGCCTGAACTCTTTTAGGTAAGCTTTCTTGTAATTTCTTTACGTAATCTTCAGGAATAGTTCTCCGGGCTTCTTGAAGAGCATTCAAAGCTCTTCTTTGGATGTTGGCTGCCTTTTGTTCCATTCTCTGTCAAGATGATCCCACACTGCTTCAACTGGTTCTTTGCTTAACAGTTGTCTGTTATGTGTAGACACAACATTGGTTAGGTGTTTTCTTTATTTTCTTTTTTATGCTCGAATGATTCATAGGTCATTACAAGAAAGTCTGGCTCCTTGGAAACAAAATATAGAGATATGAGGAGTGGCTCTAGACATTTGCACAGTACGGTATATTCCCAAATAGTAGCTTTAATTTTTTTGCCTTAAGGAAATATTTCTGCTTATATCATGCACAGTAAGCCTAAAGGCAAATATTTACAAATATACAAGAACAGCAGTTTGCTCCCTGGACTTTCCAAGTAAGGAGACTCAGTAACATTCAGAATCACCTTAAGGTTTCCTCCAGCAACCACTCTGCCTCTGGAAAAACAGTGTCTAACCTCCATCTCCTAGGGCTGCTGTCTTGAGTTACCAGTTTAAACCTGTCAAGCCCTCCTTGTTGCACATTCTCATTGTCAGAGCATTACCTGTGTCAATAATGTCTGTGAACTGTGAGCTGTGGTTTCCTGGGTCTTGCTTTAGAGTCCAGCTAGTAAACTCGGTCCTGTGGACCTTGACATATGTCAGTGGAATTCACATGCAATGATGCTCCATTCATAGGTAAGAATTGATGCACACATGAAGCAGAGCCCGGGGGGGGTGATCAAGGGTTAAGTTGCTTTAGCCTGTCCACATTGCCGCAGGCTGCTTTGTAACCCAGCTTCTCTTTTCATGCTTCGTCTGACCAATCAATGTCATATCTGTTCTCTTTGATGCCTGCTCTGTTCTGTGCTGGAGGCTGCTCTCCTCACCTCTGGTTTTCCATGTATGGATATGGAAGGACAGGATGCTTGCCATTTTGTTCCACTTTCTTAACCATTTATCCAGTTCAGGGTTGTGGAGGTGCTGGAGCCTATCCCAAGGACAAGAGGAGAGGTAACACAGGGCCAACACAGGGAGACAGACAACCAGTTTATACTTACAGCCAATTTAAAATTCAATTCAATTCAATTCAATTTTATTTATATAGCGCCAAATCACAACAACAGTCGCCTCAAGGCGCTTTATATATTAGGGTAAAGACCCTAAAATCACCAATTAACCTAACAAGCATGTTTTTGTGAGGAGGAAGCTGGAGTACCTGTAGAGAACCCAAGCAAGCTCAGGGAGAAAATGCACACAGAAAGGCTCAGGACCTTCTTGCTGTGAGGCAATAGTGCTAACTACTGCATGGTGTTGCCAAGATGTTGGCTGATGAGTTTGGCAATACTTTAAGAGTTGAGTCGACAGGCTTTCTGTACTTGTATCCATAACCTCTGTACAGCAAAAAATAAAACTCTACAACTAGGCATCATCATCACAGAGGAAGGCAAGGAGAAAAAAGTCAGTATCAACTTTGAACCTTTTAACCAAATCAGCACCTCCCTATAACTCTGTGACAAGAAATTCCACGCCGAAGCATTGACAGCCTTGTTCTCTGAAGTCAATAAGTTTGGCTTTATTGTGATTGATGGTAGCAGGGCACTCTCTGGGGCAGGTAAGCCAACAGACAGAGAGCAGAGCAGAGCCGCATCATCCAAAGCAGGTGCCAAAGTGATCACAGCAGAAAGATGGTGGACGAGCCCAAAACGTGGAGATATAGAAAATCAAGAAGATGATCAAAACTTTGGAAGCTGCCTTTGGTAATGGCATCAGTGTGGTCTTGCTAATCATCCTTCTAGAGCCTTGCCAAAAATAAATTACTGCAGATGGAAATAACAGTCTTCTTTTAACAATCATGGTCCTGACTGAATTAGCATTATGGTCATCTCAACACCTCCTTAAAAAGTCATAAAAACTCAAGTTCCATTAATACTCCAAAAGACCATGTCAAATTGAGTGCTACATTGAATTTTCTATTGTGTTCTTTAGCATACAAACAAAAAATTTTGGCCTCTTTATTACCTGCAGTCTATTAATCAGTAAGAAGAGGAGCACTTTCTATCCCTGGTCTAATTAAAAGAGCTTTCCACAATGCAGATGTGAAAGTAAAAATTTTGTATCAAACATGACAGGAGTCTGTTATGCAGGAAGTAATTATTTGCATTTCACTGAGGAAGAGCAATCTGATTACATGGATGATACTGATGATGCATGTCAATGCAAGGTGTAAATTATGGATGGTACCTATGTGGAATTAATGTAGGCACAGGGCACATGCTAATGCAACACTCAGTCCTTGAGAAAGCCTTCATATTTTGTTGTTTTCTTATCATCGTGTTGTTTCAGACAGGAACTGGATTGCTGTTGTAACTGACACCGATTACACACCAATACACACTAACGCTTGCATAGAGACAAGCAGGACAAATTGGAAACTTCAGCCATGCATATTTTATTTTCAAGTAGGCTGTCTTTCTCACCTTCCCTGGCTGACAAGAAGCAAACTGACTCCAAGAAAAAGTCAACAATGTGCTGCTTTTCTAACTCTCAACAAAGAAGCTGCAGACAGAAAGAGTTACTGTAATATCATCGAGGTATTTACTGGTGGCTGAATTTTCCATTTCCTCATTGTAATCTTCTACTTTTACCAGTAGTGTACTTTGACATTGAAAAGTGTCCTCATGTTTTCATTCAATTACCTGTACTGACTTATGTTTACAGCAATGTAGTTCTACTCTTGTTTATTAAAAGCAAATGCAAAGGCAGCTTGACAATATCAGTGCTTCATAACTCCCTAAGCGAGGAGCCAGGGTCTCTAATCCCATTTCCAGAAAACAGTTAAATAATTACGCCTACAGTTAGGTCCATAAGAATCTTTTAAATTTTGCCTCTGTACACTAAAACTGTGGATTTTAAAATCAAACAATTAAATGTGACTGAAGTGCAGACTTCCAGCTTTAATTTAAGGGGTTTAAGAAAAGTATCACATTAAATGTTTAGGAATTACAGCTATGTTTATACACAGCACCCCATTTTCTGAGGCTCAAAAGTAATTAGAACAACTAATTTTAAATATAAGTATTATTACTTTTGTTAAACCCCTTGATTTAAAGCTGAAAGTCTGCACTTCAATCACATCTTGATTGTCTGATTGCAAATTCACTGTGGAGGTGTACAGAGGCAAAATTAAAACACATATACCAGTTTC
>VUQI01063286.1:0-23392 GCA_015106735.1 Paratilapia polleni | reverse complement strand
CCCCCTAATTTGTTTTTTTAAGAATCACTTGTAAATGTATCACTGGGGTCAGCCAATGTATTTAAACTATTGCTTGTATCTGTTTTAGTGAGTACAGTATGTGTATGGTAAGGCCAGTTGAAATTAACATGTCTGTAGAAGATGCTTTTTAAACGAACACAACCTATCACCCTACATTATTGGGCTGGTTTCATACTGTGGTGTCCAGGATCACTTTTGTACTTTTTTCCAATCCAAGTGTTTTAAAACTATTAAAACTGGCTAAACTGTTATGGTATTCCTATTTTTTATTTATTTTTTTTAACCTTTTCTCTTACTTGTCTTTTAGGGGACATTGATGTTGATGTTGTATAATACTTCAACTTTAGTCAGACTGATAGTACCTGAATATAATTTCACTACTGAATGACTAGGAATGTTTATATCCTGTCATGTAGAGTGCATAAGGAGCACAAAACAGTAAAAATCCACCATGATAAAAACCAGAATTTTGGGATTTGTACTAAAGTCCTGGAAAGGATGTGCAGCAGGTTAGAGTGATTAAGGATTGAGATGGAAATATACTAACAAGTGAAGGTGTTGAGAAGCTAATGAAGAAAATGAAACGGAGAGGAGGACAAATTGGGGGGGGGTTAGTAAATCAAGAAGTGCAGAGGACTAGTAAGGAGGAAGTGAGGGAAGCTATGAAGAGTGGAAAGGCGGTTGGTCCAGATGCCATACCTGTGGAGGTATGGAGATGTCTAAGAGAGAGGCCAGTTTACTTTTTGACCAGACAGTTTAACACTATCCTGGAGAGTGAGAGGAAGCCTGAGACATGGAGAAGAAGTGTACTGGTACTGATTTCCAAGAACAAGCGTGATGTGCAGACCTGAGCTACAGAGGGATAAAGTTGATAGGAAAGAGTGGTTGAAGCTAGGTTAAGGAGTGAGGTGATAGTCAGTGAGCAGCAGTATGACTTCATGCTGAGAAAGAGCACTATAGATGTGATTTTTGACTTAAGAGTTCTGATGAAGAAGTATAGAGACAGTCGGAAGGAGTTGCACTGTGTCTTTGTGGATCTAGAGAAAGCATATGATAGGGTGCCACGAAAAGAACTGTGGTGCTGTATGAGGAAGTCAGGTGTGGCAGAGAAGTATGTGAGGGTGGTGCGGGACATGTACAAGGACGGCGAGACAGTGGTGAGGTGTGCGGTTGGAGTGACAGATGGCACCATCAGGGATCGGCTCTGAGTCCCTTCTTGTTTGCAATGGTGATGGACAGGTTGACAGATGAGGTCAGGCAGGAGTCTCCATGGACTATGATATTCGCAGACATTGTGAGTTATAATGAGAGTAGGGAGCAGATGGAAGAGAGCCTGGAGAGGTGGAGGTATGCGCCAGAGAGAAGTGAAATGAAAGTAGAAGTAAGACAGAATACATGTGTGTGATTGAGAGGGAGGCAGGTGGAAAGGTGAAGATGTAAGGAGCAGAGGTAGTGAAGGTGGACGAGTTTAAACACCTGGGAAAAGAAGATGATCACAGAGAAGGTTCATGGATGTAATGAAGGAGGACATGCAGAAGGTCGGTGTGACGGAAGAGGATGCACGGGATAGGGTGAGGTGGAGCCAGATGATCTGCTGTGGCGACCCATAAAGGGAGCAGCCAAAAGAAGAAGAATACTAAAGTCCATTGACTGAGGAATCAGTCACAAATACTATGCATGGATTGTAAAATTAGACATTTTATCAGCCTCCAGATATGGTGATGCACTCTGTATGTCAATGAATATACAGCCTGAAGGGACAAATTCTTCATCCCAGAGAGCCTAATTAAAGGTACTTTTTGTAATTACCCTTTGCAGAATGTTGCAGGTTTTAGTGAGTTTTTAAAGTTAATTCATCCTGAAAGGTTTTCAGTAGACACTGAAACACTGATATTCCAACAGCCTCAATGATGCTTTTGTCTCAGAAGGTATTTTAACATTTTTATGGTTTATCTCCACACGTATGTAATCTAATGACATGTAATAATTGTTTATTTGAGATAAATTTGGCAAATCTTTCATTAATGTAGAAGTGATGGCTCAGTTTGCGCAGTTAATTAAAATGGGCTACAAAACAAAACCTTAAAACAGTGGCATCATACAGTATCAAGGATGGAGGAGACAGTTCAGTTTTAAAGAGTCTATGGAATAAATAGGGGAAGAAATTCACAATCATTAAATTTAGTATAAATTAATACTCCAAGGCAAAGACAGCAATTTGGTTTTGCAAATTACTGATGAAAAAGATTTTGGACTGGATGACGCCTTTTGTGGCGAACTCGAGCAATTCCTACATTTCAGACAGTACGTGAACGCGTCACGGTGCTCATCCGGGGCACTTGGACCTTCCGCTAGCTTGGCTGGCACAGTGCAGATCGCTGCAGTGTGTGACAGTAATAAAATTATAAACAACCGTTGCTGGTTGTGTAGATACTGCATTAAATGAGTCCGAGTGTTTGTTGTGTCATCACGCAAAGCTGACGTAGGTCCAGGGTAAAATATGTTTAGTTACACAGATTTTAGTCACGCATTATAAGTTATTTTGTCTAGCTAACATTAGCTAACTTAGTTAGCTGCATCCATTAGCATTCAGTAGATAAATGAAGCTGGCTGAAACCCGCGCGTAGAAAAACTAAAGAGAACTCAGGTAAAGGTAAGTGGAAGTTGACTGAAAATTGATTTTATTTCCTCTTTACAGTCTAAGTGTGGGCTCAATAACGTAACTAATACTAACGTTAGCTATATTTTGATTGTAGCACAGCTAACTTAAAGTTAACAGGGTTCAGGTTACAGCAGCTAAGCAGCTCATTGTCGCACCACAGTTTTATAACGGAGAAAAACAGAATGAATAACGTTATTCTGAACTGGCTGTAACCTTCGTAAGATTTAACTGACGTTTAATACAACGTTGGCTGCTTTATGCCGCTAATGAGGAACAGCGAGGACGCCAAAGTGAGAACAGAAACCTTCGCCTTTAAAACAGTTACAGATATGCGCATTTGTAGGTTCAGTATCAGACTGTATCTCCTGTCCTCTGAAGACATAAATGTGTTTGTGTCTTGTACCAAACGTGAGGTAGGTGACTACTGAGGAAATGAAGTTTTTCCTCTTTAAGAAGATAAACAAAACGCTTAAATTGCTGCTGTTTTCTGGGTTACAAGACATTTAAATCTTATGTAGTCAAATCAACTGAAATAACAACTTTGACATGCTGTCCTGATGAAATTCACATATGCAGGGTGATTCAAGAATGACATCAATGTTTCTCACAAATGCAGCAAGTGACTTGGGATTAGAAGATGGCCTGTTGCTTAAACTGTAAATGTTATTTTTTTAGGATGTCGGACTCTGACAGTGATGACGACCAAGATCGCCCTTTTTCGATAACTGGCTTCCTCTTTGGAAACATCAATGAAGATGGACAGTTAGAAGATGACAGTGTTCTGGACAACGTGGGTGTTTAAAACATGTTTGCCTGCAGAAACATAATTTAAGCATATAAATTTGTGGTGGAAATTATGTGTAGTGTAATGTTTTCTGCAATTAATGCTCTTGTTTTTTAACGGCTCATTGAAATGTTCTCCCCACATCAGGAGTCCAAAAAGCATCTAGCTGGTTTGGGTACTCTGGGTCTGGGCTCACTTATTACAGAGATCACTGCCAATGAGGATGATGATAAGGAGGAGAGCAGAGACTCTGGTAGTGTGGATGCAGACGGTAAGGTTAAACACATGAAGGAAATTAACACAAATGTGGTTGGAAACAGTATTGTGGAAAATTTTAAATAATTTACCTTCTCCAGGTTGGGTGAAAAGCACTGAGGATGCAGTTGATTATTCTGACATCAGTGAGGTTGCTGAAGATGAGACAAAGAAGTACCGTCAGGCCATGGGGTCTCTGCAGCCCAGCAGGAAAACAGGTGATCGATAATATTACAGCTCTTACCATGTTTAATTGTAGGATTGTTACTAGCCACGACAGCGAGGCTGGTATGGTTTTTAACCTTGTGAGTATACAGTCACTTAAAATCAGGCTTTTGGACATTTTATGTCTTAAAATCCTTAAATGGGTATGGGCTTAGAAAAAAATAGGAAAAATGTTGATTTTCTAACATTTACACAGTCAAAACAACATCTGTTTACTTCTGTTTTTGTTTTTGTTTGGTTTTTTTACCATATAACATTTTTTAGTCATCATCTTTTCTGTTCTCACTAGAACATTTCATAAATGATGTATTTTCTGTTTCCTCTTTTATTTATGTTAATATAAAAATGCTTTCAAACTCCATATTTTTAGATGATGAGGATGACTATGATGCTGACTGTGAGGATATTGACTCTAAGCTCATGCCCCCTCCACCACCACCAACTCTTCCTACATCTAAGAAAGATGAGCCATCCACTCAGAGCACAAATGGTAAGTACATAGTTGCTCGTGATTAGTTGCTATAGAGAAATTGTGTCTGGATTGCACTTTCCTTTGAGGATTGAGCTGTTTTAGAGTTGATTAAATTAAATTGCAATTCAGGCTTTGTACAGGTGTTTCGATCACACGTGATAAAGTTTGATGGTCTTTACTGTTGCTTTGATTTACCACTGTGACCTCTGACAGTTGGGGAAGATGGTGATGGCATCATCCTGCCTTCCATCATCGCACCATCCTCTATGGGTGACAAGGTTGACTTCAGCAGCTCCTCAGACTCTGAGTCAGAAACTGACCGTCCCTGCCAGGGTCCGGGGGGCGGAGGCCCTATTGACAGGCTCACCCTCCCGCTTGCTGGCATCATGCAGAAAGATGCTGCCAAAGCACTGCCAAGTGTCACAGAGCTCTTCCCGGAGTTTAGGCCTGGAAAGGTAAAGCATCTTTACTGGTACTGTGGTAATTTTAAATGTATTATTCAGCATGCTAAAGGTTTATTTTCATCATAATGACTTTAAATTGGAGGAATGCATTGACACCCATTTTATTGAATGTTCTGCTAGGTGCTTCGGTTCTTACGCTTGTTTGGTCCTGGAAAGAACGTGCCGTCAGTTTGGAGGAGTGCCCGCAGGAAAAAGAAGCGAAAACACAGAGATCCTCAGCCTGGGACGCCTCCTCCAGAAGGAGAACCCTCAGAACAAAGCCAAGAGAAGAAATCGGGATGGATTTATGAGTATGCAGCCCCTCCACCTCCAGAGCAGTGTCTTTCTGATGATGAGGTAAGTCTTTCAGTTTAGCAAGCTCCCATAATGTCAGCTTTTAGCAGTCTTGGGTCAGTATGTCAGTTAATCCAGCTTTCTGTGTTTTCCAGATAACCATGATGGCTCCAGTAGAATCAAAGTTTTCACAAACTTGTGGTGATGGGGACAAGGAAACAGAGTCTCGACCTAAAGTAGCAGAATGGAGATATGGTCCAGCCCAGCTCTGGTACGACCTGTTAGGTATCTCTGAGGATGGAGGCAATTTCAGTTATGGCTTCAAGCTTAAGGAACAGCAATCCAGTGAGCCTCAGAAGCAGGATATGCCTAATGAAGTAACAGAGGCTTCCCAAGAGGTATGCAGACACAGACATCTACAGTATAGCCATAGCAGGGAAATAATACTGATTAAGTTGCTGAACTATTGTATAATATGACCCTAGGTTCAGAGGCAGGATGATAATGACAGTGCCGATGATAATGATGATGAAGATAAAGACAAAAAAGCCCTGGAGAATGAGCTCTTCCTCATGGTCACTCAACTGCAATGGGAGGATGATATAATCTGGAACGGAGAGGACGTAAAACACAAGGGTACCAAGACTCAGCGAGCCAGCCTGGCAGGATGGCTACCCTCTAGCATGACCCGCAATGCCAATGCTTACAATGCACAGCAGGGTAAGATAGCAGGAAGAATACAGAAGTAAATCTTTGTAGGTCTTTTTTGTGAATACCACACCCAGGTGGAGTATTCTTAAGTCTTACGGACAGCGATAACTGATGGTGGAGGAGTATGGTGTAATAATTAATGTGTGTAAAAGACATCTAATATTCTGTTTAACATTACAGGTCTGACAAGAAGTAATTCCCAGCTGGTGCCACCTACACCTCCACCCATGCCTAAAGCCTCTTCAATCTCTGGTTCGAAGCGGGACAAAAATAGCCACGATAATCAAGGTCAGTTTGCTTTTTTGGTCACATTTCAGTCCTTCTTGTTTAAGGATAACTTCTCACTGTTTGTTTTGTATTCATTTTTTCTTGTCCCTTTGTAGCCTGTCAGGAAGAAGACTGTCCTTGGTTCTCCATTTTTCCCATTGACAATGAAGAGTTGGTATACGGACGTTGGGAAGACAACATTATTTGGGATGACCAGGAGATGGATCACATGCTTGAGCCACCTGTTCTAACACTGGATCCCAATGACGAGAATATAATTCTAGGTATATTCAAAAATCTTCTTTGGCCATGTCTTCTTTTCTGCTTTTGCATGTTTTAGGTTGCTTTTTTTGATGCATGCTATACTGGTGTCACTTGCAGAAATTCCTGATGAAAAGGAGGAGACAACCTCCCACTCTCCATCAAAAGAGAATAAGAAAGAAACTGCAATCAAGAAGAGCCGCATCCTGCTGGGGAAAACGGGGGTGATAAAAGATGAGCCACAGCAGGTATGGCCAAGGCATTCTTGATTATTAAACATGGCTGATTATAAGCTGCAAATCTTTATTTGAGATATGGTTTGTTTGAAGGAAACATTAAAATAAGTCTCTAATAAGGAAGATAAGAGCAACATAATAAAGGCTTCAGAATTCATACATTTATGTGTAATCTGTAAGTGGGCAATTTTCATAAACATTTTTACACTTTACACTGCGCTTTACTCTCTTTCTGTCAACACAGAACATGTCCCAACCTGAGGTCAAAGATCCCTGGAACCTGTCCAATGATGAGTTCTACTATCCCAAACAGCAAGGCCTGAGGGGAACCTTCGGTGGCAACATCATTCAGGTAAACAGCAGCGTATAAAAGTAAAGATAAAGCTAACAGTACATGATCTGTATGGAGGTGCTTGAATTGAAAAATGTACTGTAAAAATGTGGCAGAATCATGCCACATGATGTATTTAAAAAAACAAACAAAAAGCCATCATTTGTGTTGTGTAATATGGTTGAGTAACCTTTCTCTTGTTGACAGCACTCCATCCCAGCCCTGGAGCTGCGGCAGCCCTTCTTCCCCACTCACATGGGGCCCATGAAGCTTCGCCAGTTCCATCGTCCAACTCTGAAGAAGTACTCATTCGGAGCTTTGGCTCAGCCAGGTCCCCATGCTGTTCAGCCTCTGCTCAAACACATAAAGAAGAAAGCCAAGGTGCAGCTCTGCTCATAACAAGAATTATTACACTGTGAATCTACAGATAACTGTGCGGTATTTAAATTTTGTCATTACTGTTGGTGTACTGAATGTGTGCTCTAATATTTTTTGGATAGATGCGAGAACAAGAGCGGCAGGCAGCAGGAGGAGGAGACATGTTCTTCATGCGAACCCCGCAGGACTTGACAGGCAAAGATGGAGATCTGATCCTGGCAGAATACAGTGAAGAATACCCTCCTCTCATCATGCAAGTCGGCATGGCTTCCAAAATCAAGAACTACTACAAAAGGGTATGATATTGGTTTTCTGCTATAATGACTTTGCACTTATATGTTTTGTTGTGGTGAGAAATTGGCCAAGAAATACAGATGAGTGTACAAACAGGAGTTCCACTGTAAATTTTAAATCATAATCAGATTCAGCAGGTTGTCAAATTTTCATTTTTTGCTCATTATTTGGATGCAGTTCTTAAAATATACTCTGTTGCTCTGCTCTTCAGAAACCTGGAAAAGATCCTGGAGCACCCGACTGTAAGTATGGCGAGACTGTGTACTGCCACACATCCCCTTTCCTGGGCTCTCTGCATCCTGGACAGCTTCTCCAGGTCAGCAGCACAACAGGAAAATATTCAGTATTTAGCTTCTGTGCATATATGAAACCTCACTGTTCTGTTATCATGGCAAATTGGTGTGTCCTTTTCTCAGGCATTTGAAAACAACCTCTTCCGTGCCCCAATCTACCTGCACAAGATGCCCGAGACTGATTTCTTGGTTTTACGAACTCGACACGGCTACTACATTAGAGAGATTGTGGACATTTTTGTAGTTGGTCAGGAGTGCCCCTTGTATGAAGTTCCAGGGCCCAACTCCAAACGAGCCAATACTCACATCAGAGATTTCCTGCAGGTATTTTTAATTTGCCTGACATTTCCCAGAAACCTCAGCTGTCGTTGTCACATAGCTGAACTATCACTTCTGTGTTCTGTAGGTGTTCATTTATCGCTTGTTCTGGAAGAGCAAGGATCGGCCGCGGAGAATCCGCATGGAGGATATAAAGAAAGCTTTTCCCTCACACTCAGAGAGCAGCATCAGGAAACGACTTAAACTGTGTGCTGACTTCAAACGTACAGGTAGACTTCACACATTTGACTGTGTCGACCATTTAGTGACCATTATCACGGATTGGACTAACAGTTGTGCTGACTCAGGAAAATATTTAGGCTATAAAGAGATTCTGTGCTGTTTGAAGCTGCACAAGGTCAGCTGTGTGTGCCTTGAATTGACAGACAGGAATCTCAGCTTTGAAAAAGCTTTTTATGCCTACTATGGATTTTACCCCTGAGGTAAGATGTATTGTAAGGATAGTATAGGAACATGGGATATGTTTGTTCAGTATGAACCAAGTCATAATTTCTACAGCGTGCCTATAATGGAAACAAAACAATGATTTTTATTATTATTTTTGTTTGTCACACTGCACTCTATGATTAAGCAAATGGCAGTGAATGATATAAGTGCCTTTTCCTCACACCAGGAATGGACTCAAACTGGTGGGTGCTGAAGCCTGATTTCAGACTGCCAACAGAAGAAGAGATCAGGGCCATGGTTTCCCCAGAGCAGTGCTGTGCTTACTACAGCATGCTGGTGGCAGAGCAAAGGCTCAAGGTAAAAGTTTCTACCTACAGGTAACTTCATTTAGTAATTCTATTGTCTGTTGTTTCACCACAATTTATTTCACCCCTTTAGGATGCTGGATACGGTGAGAAATCCTTCTTTGCTCCAGAGGAGGAGAACGAAGAGGACTTTCAAATGAAGATTGATGATGAGGTATAAAACACATCATCAAACGCTCCCTCACAATTAAATGTACTAATACAGAGTTGAAATGACACCATGCTGAATCTCTGTCACACTCTAGGTGCGAACAGCTCCTTGGAACACAACAAGAGCCTTCATTTCTGCCATGAAGGGGAAGTGCCTGTTAGAGGTTACTGGTGTGGCTGATCCTACAGGCTGTGGAGAAGGTTTCTCCTATGTAAAAGTGCCCAACAAGCCCACTCAACAGAAGGTCTGAGTGTATGAAGTGAAATTCTGCCACCTCAGCATTACTTGTATGAATATTCTCCTTTAATGTAAGCAATGTGGGTGACGAGTTTGGTTATGGGGGTTTTGCAGGATGACAAAGAGCCACAGCCTGTGAAGAAGACGGTGACGGGGACAGATGCTGATCTGAGGAGGCTGTCACTGAAGAATGCCAAGCAGCTGCTGCGCAAATTTGGTGTACCAGAGGAGGAGGTAAGACCAAGATGATGTGCAAGCACTTTAAACAGATGTAGGACAAGCTTTCATCACGCTTTAGGAGACCTTCTCCTAATTAGAGGATCCCAGGTCTGATGGGAATGACAAATAGAACTGCAGGAAAGGATTTGCTTTTAGATTTTTAAAGTATTTTTGTCTGTTAGATCAAGAAACTGTCACGCTGGGAAGTTATTGACGTGGTGAGGACCATGTCCACAGAGCAGGCACGCTCAGGCGAAGGACCCATGAGCAAGTTTGCTAGAGGCTCCCGTTTTTCTGTTGCTGAACACCAGGAGCGTTACAAGGAAGAGTGCCAGAGAATCTTTGACTTGCAGAACAAGTGAGGCTCTCATTTAGTATTATATATGTTTTATTCAGCATCCTGCCTGTGCACATCTTAACTTATTCTCCTTGTTGCAACCCCACCTAAGAGTGTTAGAGTCGACAGAGGTGCTCTCCACGGACACAGACAGCAGTTCAGCAGAGGATAGTGACTTCGAGGAGATGGGTAAGAACATTGAGAATATGCTGCAGAACAAGAAGACCAGCTCCCAACTTTCCCGTGAGAGGGAAGAGCAGGAGAGGAAGGAGCTGCAGAGGATGCTGATGGGTGAGGAGAGCGATCGAGACAACAAAGGACGCAAGGAGCGACGAAAAGGACTATGTAAGTATAAATTTGTGATATTAAACAAGGTTTTAATGTTAAGGACAAAGCATACGTCTATAACTGTGAACTTTACCTTCCTACCCTTTATAGCCAGTTCCTTGTCTACCAGTTCCCACAAAGATGATGACACATCCTCTGTCACCAGCCTAAACTCCTCAGCCACAGGACGTCGACTCAAGATCTATCGCACCTTCAGAGACGAGGATGGCAAGGAGTATGTCCGCTGTGAGACGGTGCGCAAAGCTGCAGTCATTGACGCCTACACCAGGATCAGAACCACCAAGGATGATGAATTCATGTGAGTGTGACTGTAATTGAAGTCAAATTTACTTATGAATTAATTATTTGTCCTAGGTAGTATCCCATCAGACTGGTTCTGTATTTATTGGTGCTGTATGTAATGGTTAAAATAAAGTCATGTTGGACTAGCCAAGGCTACTCTTTATAGAGCTGTGATTAATTGATACACAGAAACCCATGATAATGACTTACAGTTTTGCTGCAACTTTGATTAAAATTCTAATTAGTTTTAATATTTTTCAATTATGTATTGCATCATTCTATATACTTTAATTAAACATTTCTCTATGAAATATGCAGAAAGTTTTTCTTATTAATATTCTGTGGTCTAACCAGAGGATCAGTCTAATGCTGGTATTCTTGCTGGTATGATTGGAGCTTATTGAGGAGAAAGACAGCAATTTCATATCACTGGACTGTCACTTAATTTAGTTCATCACCACTAATGAACCAGTGAATGTTAAATGTCATGTTTCTTTAATCTTTTTTACAGACGAAAGTTTGCCCTCTTTGATGAGCAGCACAGAGAAGAGATGAGGAAGGAGCGCAGACGTATTCAGGAGCAGCTGAGGAGGCTGAAGAGAAACCAAGAGAAGGATAAGATCAAGGGACCTCCAGAGAAGAAGACCAAGAAGGTCAAAGAGAGACCAGACCTCAAGGTAAAAGTAAGCTTGCTGATTCAGTACTATACTCCTTTCTTTCAGTTTTTCCTCACAAGCTTCATGATAACATGCTAAATGTAAAACCTAAAGCCAGTTTGCTTTTTTTTGGTGAAAATATTTTATTATTGTTCTTGCACAAATCTTCGTATTATTATATAGCACTGGTACATTATTGTCGTGTTCCTTAATGTTTTTCTCTTTTCCCTAGCTGAAGTGTGGTGCATGTGGAGCCATTGGGCACATGAGGACCAACAAGTTCTGTCCACTTTACTATCAAACCAATGCCCCGCCCTCTAATCCAGTCGCCATGACAGAGGAGCAGGAGGAGGAGCTGGAAAAGACAGTCATCCACAATGACAATGAGGAACTGATCAAGGTGGAGGGCACCAAAATCGTGCTGGGCAAACAGCTCATTGAAAGGTAGTCGATAGTCCTTTTTCCTTCTCTCCTTACCAATAAAAAAAATTGTAATCAGTTCATTTTTTTTTTTTTTAAATTGATCTGCAAAATATTTTTTACTCATTTGATACATTTGCTATTAGTAGATGGTGTTTGCTGTCTACTCCTGCCAGTTTCTAACCTCTTTTTTTTTCTCCTACAGTGCTGATGAGGTGCGCAGAAAGTCTTTGGTGCTCAAGTTCCCCAAGCAACAGCTGCCACCAAAGAAGAAGAGACGTGTAGGCAGTGCGGTCCATTGTGACTACCTCAACGTAAGAATCGTTAAACAGATTGTTACTGCATAGTGTAAGGTGAGAGTCTCTTTAACTGATCTTTTAAACCATTTTTGTTTTATAATATTGACAGAAACCACACAAGGCCATCCACCGCAGACGTACAGACCCCATGGTGACCTTGTCCTCTGTGCTAGAAAGCATCATCAATGACATGCGGGATCACCCCAATGTAAGATCTGTCAGGCACATGCTTACTTCACCTCAAAAATTTGCTTTGTTCTTACACAGCTTCATATTTACTATGTCTGCCTCTTCATTGTAGACATACCCGTTCCACACACCAGTCAATGCCAAGGTTGTGAAGGACTACTATAAGATCATCACACGGCCCATGGACCTGCAGACACTAAGGGAGAACGTACGCAAGCGGATGTACCCATCGAGGGAGGAGTTCCGTGAAGCAGTGGAGCTTATTGTTAAAAACAGTGCCACCTACAATGGTAAACTTACAGGAACATGTTTAACAGACTCTTAGTATGGTTTCACTGAGATTTTAAACCTGTATCAGTTTTTTGAGATGGCTTTCTGTTTTTGTCCCACCAGGGGCAAAACATCCAATAACACAAGTCGCACAGTCCATGCTGGATTTGTGTGATACTAAACTGAAAGAGGTGAGTGAGTGTCAGCAACAGTGACATGTTTTGGTCTTATTTCACATCTTCCCACATTTTTATTAGTTTCCACATTAACCATTGAATCTGTGTGTGTGTATTTGCAGAAGGAGGACAGGCTGGTGAGGCTGGAGAAAGCCATCAACCCTTTGCTGGATGATGATGATCAGGTGGCCTTCTCCTTCATTCTGGACAACATTGTAACCCAGAAAATGATGGTGGTTCCTGACGTGAGTCACCTTCTTCTGCTCTTGTCTTACCTCCAGTCAGTTTGAGAACAATGATGCAGAGTTGGGGAAACAATCTGAGCCTCATTCTTTCACTGTTCTCCTCTTTGTAGTCGTGGCCGTTTCACCATCCTGTCAACAAAAAGTTTGTGCCAGATTATTATAAAGTTATTGTGAACCCCATGGATCTGGAGACCATCCGCAAGGTGAGAGGCTTCCCAGTCTTGCCGTAACTATAATCTTTAATTCTAACAGCAGGAAGAAGAAATGGCTAAATGTCTCTGTATGTGTTTTATTTCAACAGAACATCTCCAAACATAAATATCAGAACCGAGACACGTTCCTTTCAGATGTCAGTCTCATCCATGCCAACAGCATCAAATACAATGGTAAATGTTTTTATGTTCACTGTTACTTACCATCACCTCAACAGTTAATGTCTCTTAAAAGAAGTCTTACTAACGTAAACAGACTTCTGCAGTTATGTAAAAATGTCATTAAAGCATTATCTCTTTTGTCCCTTTGACAGGTCCAGACAGTCCTTACACCAAGACGGCTCTCGAGATTGTTAATGTGTGCAAGCAGACTTTGGCAGAGGTAATGTTGAATCGGATTCTTACTTTCCTCTATGCTGGTGGAGGGGAAGGGTCATAAGTATTTATGCAGTAAGTTACATAAGGCTGAGTTTGACTGAAGAGCTTTAAAGCAATGCTGGGTGCAAATAAAGGCAATTTTTGTATTATTTTGTGAAACAGTTTTTAAAATGCAGTGTTAGCATAGGGTGGACTTGTGCAACCCAGGTTTGTAAAAGCAAATTTGTAATTTGCTCTTCATTAAATTAATGCATAATTTGCCAAATTGCTGCCAAAAAATCAATGATTTAGTTCTGATTAGTACAGAAATATATTGCTACTAGGGAGTTTAGATTTGGAAGAAGATTTTCTCTTTAGAGTCAAATTTGAAATATTCCCAAGCAATTATACCAGTACTATATTTATAAACAGGAAAAACAACCACCTTTGTAATAATCACTGTTTCTTGTGTTTTTAGTATGATGAACACTTGACACAGTTGGAAAAGGACATCTCTACTGCTAAAGAGGCAGCTCTAGATGCAGCAGACTTGGAGTGTCTGGACCCAATGACGCCTGGGCCATACACACCGCAGGTAAGACAGCATGCAGGGCCTTTTTACATTTAGCCAAACCAAGTACTGTAAACTTTTCTATGTTCAGTAGCTTCCTTGCCACTCCTTGTATTGCTTCTCCTGCACTTCACTTGTTCTTTGCACTAACTCTCCTTTCCAGACTTTCACATTTCATTTTTCCAATCTAGTTTCTTCACTGTAGTGTCTTCTTTCTCCCAACCTGTTCTTCTCCTTCGCTCCTGCCCTCTTGTCCTGTCTCTTTGTCTGTGTTGCTCTGTGTGGTGTTGGCCAGCCTGCTGATCTGTTTGACAGCGGGGCTTCAGGGAGTCTGCCCAGAGAGCCCAGCAGCCTTTTCTCTGAGGGACCTCTAGTGGTTGCTCCAGAGAAGAGAGGGGGGCAGGTATGGAGAGAAACAGAAATAAGGCTTGCAACCACATGCCACCCCTCCTCTATCTAGCCTCAAAGCAAAGCATCCAGCTTCAATAGGCATTTCTGTTTTACCTACTTCCACACAGGTGACAGGTTTTTTTTCCCTTAATTTGTCACCTGTCTGTATAGCCGTTTTCACACAAGTTCTGCAGCCTTGAACCTTTTAATCACAGAACTTTCTGTGAGAACATGGATGTCGGCATCAGTGAAACGGGCAACTTCAGACTGTGCTTGACCTGATTCTGCAGACCGTGTCCGAAGTTCATGTGTGAAAATGACTTATGTAAACACTGTTTGGTACACAACAACATCACAGATAACAGTGACAGGTTGCCTTTTGGCAAGTTTGTTCCCTGAACCTTTTCATTCTGCCTCTCAGGGACGGCACAGCAGAAGACCCGGGGAAGAAGAGTCAGATGTGGATATTGAAGGCTTTGAGGAAGAAGATGATGGCAAACCCAAGACTCCTGCTCCCGTAAGAAATACAAATTTGCTGATACTGGGCACATACACACAAATGTAAATGTACCTCCTTGACACTGTTCTTATTTACTTCCTGTTTGTATGACCTGTGTCTGAAGGCAGAGGATGCAGAAGGAGATCTGGAGGATGAAGATGATGACGAGGAGATGTTGCTGCCACCTCGCAGGCGGGTGCATGACCAGGATGAAGAGGAGGAGGAGGAGGAAGAGGAGGGAGAAGACGGAAGATCTAACCGCCCAGCCCAAGCCAGCGTGCTGTATCAGGACCTGCTCATGTCTGATGGAGAGGACGATGCCAGCGAAGAGGAGGGTGACAACCCTTTCTCCTGTACGTCCACAATTTCAGAATCTATGAATAACCAAATGTATTGGATACAAAATCCCCATTCTATTGTAAAATATCCTGATGCAATATGTGTGTCCCTCCAGCCATACAGCTGTCAGAGAGTGGCAGTGACTCCGACAGAGAGGTTGATGTGCGACCTGCACCTCCACGGAGAACTCAGGAGACGGCCCGCATGGGCATGGAGCAGGACGAAAGCATGATGTCATATGAAGGGGACGGGCCTGATGAGCCGCACATGGAAGACAGCAATGTCAGGTACAACAGGCCAATAATTACAGTGAATGCAAATGATTTCAGTCTCACCGAATTCACATCACAGAATTACGTATATATCTTGAGGTGACCATTTTAATAAGGGAAAACCGACATTTATGCTTAATTTTGATTTTCTTCATGAATATTTACGTTTTTATCCGATGCATTTCTGTGCCACTGTATCATTGCTCGTCCTGGTGTTCTTTTAACATATCTTTCCAATGTTCCGTGTTTTCCGTCTCAGTTACGGCAGCTACGAGGAGAGTCGGAGTCAGATGCAGCCATCTAGTTTGGGAAACGGAGAAGAATACGGCATCAGTGAGGAGGAGGAGGAAGATGAAGAAGATGAGGCACGGAGGAGAGGCCCAGCTGTACTCTCACAGGTCCAGCTCAGTGAAGATGAGGAAAGCGAAGAGTTCAGATCTATTGGGGGAGACAGCGACATGGACTCTGACAATTAGCTTCTTTAAATCTGTGTTTAGTTTTCTTCTGTTTTTTGCTGCAGTATCATGAAAACTGAAACTGTTTTAAAATTGAGAAAATGTGATTTTAGGTAAATATGTACATTGTTGTAAATGATGTTGTTATACCTCTTGTAGAAAAAACAGCACTTTGTAAATTTCACTTTGCCTTTTGTATATTAAATGAATGTTGTGTACGATTATTCGTCTTTACGTGGAAGTGTGTTCTTTTTTTCTTTTGCACTGTGTTAATTCGGTTACATCCTGTATTCACAAAAAGTTAAAAGAATAAACAAACCTGAAGATAAACAGCTTTCTTTAAAAAGAACTGATTCAATAATACTAATAAAGTAAGTTGCAGCTCCTCTTCCCAGTTTTTCTTATTGAAGAATTGTAATTCCAGTAAGGATTGGATGAGAGGGATTCTAGTCCATGCAGGTCAACTTCCCCTTTGACATGTTAATATTTAACTCATGTTAATATTTGTCCAGTTGGCCTGGTTATGTATCATCACACGTAAGGCTTGTGTATAAGCATATTGGCAAAAGAAATTGACTGTAACTCAGGTGGAATATGATAGGATTTTATTGACTCTGGTTACAGGTTGAAATTTATTGCAGATATTTTGATACAGCAACAAAAAGCAGTTGTAAATAAAGCATACAAGCTCAAACTGATCAAGGAATTACAGTTTTGTATGCATTTCTTTACCTCAGCACTATGCAGTGTTACTGTTTATTGAGATTTTCAGTTTAGTCAGACACGAGCATCTGTCAAATTAATTAATAAACACATTACTACAAGTTCATAAAGATTGTGTACAGCAGAGGGTACTCTAGCATCAAACTGTGCTCCCAGCACACACACTCAATGTTCAAAATATGGTTTCACTTTCAGTATTTTTGTTAAATTCATCCTCGGATATAGTATGACCCATGGTAATTTATTTGTTATATTACCATGATTAACATCTGCACAGTGGCTTTGTCTCCTAAACTTGCTATTTGTGTTGCTTTTTTAACAAAAAATTTGATTTGTTATTAATACAAGAAAGGTCAGTATAAAGAGCATTGGGTCTGAGGTGACATGTAGGTTCAGAACAGGAGAAATGCACCTTCCCCTAGAGTTGCAACATGTAGACATTTTTTATTAATAAGAAATAAGATGATTCACAGATAATTACATGCCAAGTGCACAAGCTGATCTTAGTTCTGAAAACTTTAGGAGAAATGTATTGATTGAGTTGAAATAAATCATGTTTAACAACAAAAAAACAGCAAACTGTGGCCTCCGAAGTAGTGAACAACAATAAAAAACTTTTAGGAAGACGCTGTACCAAACCCACACCTCTGTTTCCTGGTAACAATGCTATCTATTACGTAAAGATCACCCATTTAGTGTCTCTTACATGATGATGGCAAACAGCACACTTCCTGTTGCAACAGCTCTGCAGAAAGCAGCTCGTTCTGTAATCGACCACACTGAAGTGAAGTTTGAATCCACTTCTACATTCAAATCAGTATTCTATGTGTGAGACTTGGTTTGTGCACATGCTTGACAGTACAACCTACTGCCTTCACATTCAGTATTTCAAGGATGTCTCATATGGGTAAAGTTATCAGCATGTTAGTGCTCCTGACTTTTCTACATTCCTGTGACTTTAACACTACATTTCTACAATAATGCACGTGATTTAGAGCACAACGCTTTGTCTTGGTAAAATACAGCTCTCCATCATTCTTCTGTCAGGTTGTGCTTGCCTGCATCACATTCTTACCAAGAAGCTCTTATAGGGGAAGAGCACATTTAACTGAAACTTCATACTCATAGATTCAGTGTCTTTGCAACATAGAGCAACATACCATAAAGGATTCTAATACAGACACAAATTCTTTCACAATCTAAATGTATTCATGAGATTTTAGAGGCTTATCAACCATTTAAGTAATTATATGTCTCAATCATTACTTTTTCCAACGTGTGAGTGACTTACAGGCTAAATCTTTCATCTCTGAACAGATGGCACATTTCTGGCCCAAGCTACAGTGGTCGGCCTCTCAGGTGAGGTAAAAATACGTCTGTGAACAGACAGGTATCCCTTAGCAGACTGAGGGATCCTGCAGGGGCTGAGAGAGTGAGACCTGTGCAGCTTCTTCATGGCCGCTGTCCGGACTGATGAGTTTTTCATCGATTGCAACAAGCTGCTGGAGTTCAAAGAAGCTGGAGAAAATGATGGTGACCAGCAACTTATCCCCTGACCCCTGGCAGATGACACACCTGGGAAAGAGTGAATGTTTTTTTGTTTTTTGTTTTATTTGAACAGATGCCGTCATAAACCTGCAAAGTTTCATGCTTTGCAGATATTTTCAGTTTTTTAAAAAAAACATCTGAGGAAACGCATCCAAACCTGATGGAAGGTAGTTGTTTTGGTCTGCAGGTTGGCAGTCATCGATCTCTAAACTTCGGCTGTTCCTAACGGCCTGGAGGGAGCGGAGGCTCGTACGCAGGGGTGACCTCGTCCTGCCTGGTGATGCTGCTGCAAAAATGTATTGAGGTCACATGCAGAATAACTCCAGTTAGTATCTGTTGATGTTGTGGAGCTATTTTAGAGAAAAGTTTCTCAAAAGCAATGTGGGAAATGCACCACATGTACCATACCAGAAAATAAAAACATGAATATGATACTTTTTCTTCTGCTATTTTTTTGTTTATCTTGTCTTTTACTTCTGCCTCACAGTCAACCTATAAAAAGCTGACTGAAGAACAAAGATCTCTACTTCAAAAAGTAATGAGATTATGTCACAAAGAAATGGTTCAGATCCTATAAATCCTCTACAATTATAATTAAGTGAAACTCTATTTTGATGGAGTCATCAATTACCATGCAGTAGATCTCACTGTAATCCTTTCATAGCACAAGAAAAGTGATAATTTACCATATTCCCTTGCTTAAACATGATTAGGTGTTTGATCATAGAGAATGGAAGGACAGTATAAACATTCATGATTTGTGTACCTTGGTTCTGTGCACGTTTAAGCAGCTTGAATTGGGTGACTTGTTGATGAAGTCTGGATGGTTTAGGACTTTGGCAGCACTGCTTAGCTGCTGATGTGGAAGATGAAGCTTCAGATTTACTTCCTGGAGTTGAGTAAGCAGTATTTTCATCTGCAATGTTAAAGGAGGATGAAAACATCACTGGAGACTCAGAGTTTCTCCTCAGTGAAGCAGTGGTAGGCATGGACACATAGTCCTGTCTCAAACCTGAAAAATATTGACAAAAGTAATCACAATCAAAGCTTTAATGAGTATG
This sequence comes from Paratilapia polleni, assembly GCA_015106735.1. NCBI lineage: Eukaryota > Metazoa > Chordata > Actinopteri > Cichliformes > Cichlidae > Paratilapia > Paratilapia polleni. Next base: position 4,118 of record VUQI01063286.1, on the reverse strand, counting down.
CACTGCACACCAAATCATTAAAAAAATACTCACTGGCTTCCTGCAGTTGGGCCATGATGTGGACATCCTGTAATCTGTAGCTCTTTGTTATGGAATCCAGGGAGATGCTTGGCTCACTGTGATCTGTGCAGACTAATAAATTCAAGACATGCAGTTCAGACTCGAAGTATTTAGAAGGAATGCTATTTTTATTGTTTGCCATTTTCTAGTTTTCCTTTGTGCACCAGTGGACAGATTTCTCATGGAGACATTATAATAGAAGCATCCCAAAAACAGACACGAACAATCAAAAGGAGATGCAGAAGAGATGTAAAATGAGATGAAAATGACTACAAAGTGATACACAACAATACAAAACAAAGATCCAATATAGAATACAAAGTTGGATAAACAAAACAACCACAAACTGTATATGCATGCTTTGTATTTGCTTTGTTACCTTTTTGAAAATCTACCTTCATTCTTATACAATAAACCATAAACAGAAGAGGCTAAACCAGAAGAAAAAAACCTGCAGTTGTCCCCAGAAGCTAAGTCAGCAGAATAGTTGATGGGTTACTAGATTGTGTGTGTGTGTGTGTATGTGTGTGTGCTCTTTTGTGCATGAACTAACACTGACACAACTGCAAATGAAACAGTTAGCAGCTGACATAACTCACATAACCAAATCAAATTAATGCTAACTTTATCCCAAGTAAAGCAAGCAAATAAAGAACTACACTGTGTGTAACTGGACTGGACTGTAAAGGTTGTCTGTTTGTAGAAAAGAATGTACCCTTGACATTTGAGATAATAGTTCACGCTTCATGGTTGAAACAGTTATGTGCTCAGAGTATTTTTTTTTTTTTTTATAAAAAAGAAGGCTATCATTATGATATTACCTAAACTGTCAGGGGTATTGGGTGCTGTGCTGTCAGATGTTTTGTCCATAGAGGAGCCCACAGGGACACTGGCAGCAGGATGGAAAGCTGCAGGACGTTTGTAAAGCTCACGGCTTGATCCTGACAATACATAAAGCGGGACAGAAGAAAACCCAAAATTATCATCCTTAAAAGTATATTTTTAGTCAAGAATATTTGTAGGATAATGAGTAAGTCTGTGTTGCTTGCTTGCCTTGATCCAGCATTTTTATCAGTACACGACATGCAGCCTCCATCTCAGGACTGGGGTTATCAAGGACGTGTCGACACCATGCGAGAGCAGACTCCTTTTTCTCTACAAACGACTGCTTCCTTGGAGACTCATATAGCCTGTGAGGAATAAGACATTCAGATTATGTCAAGAGCAGATCTGTTCAGAAGAGTTTTAATACTGAATAGTGGTCAGATTAAAAAGTTAACAACCACCAGCCACCACGAAGACTTCTCTTTAAAAGTGCATAAATTCAGGTTTGTGTTTCCCTCTCTTAGATAACTCAGACCAGAAACCATCTAGATAAAATTAAATACTTCCACATTACAAGCCGCACTATCAGAGAATATCACTGAAGACCTGACAGCACCTACCAGTTCTCCTCATCCTGCTCATCATCCTCTATATTGAGGAGCTCTACCAAGTCCAAAGCAGACTCTTCTTTCTGCGACTCTTCACCGTCCCAGAGGTCTTTTTCATAGTTATAGGTGTATAACATCGTGTTGGTGGCACAGGAAGGCAAGTGTGGACTGCACCCAGATTTCAAGCTATCCAATCTTATTCTAGCATCCATAGCAAAAGACCGACTGCTAAAGCTCTTCACTCTTGCTGGTTCAACATCGGCCCAGATGTTGCAGTATGCATCTGAATTGCCCTCTGGCCACATGCAGCTGCGTTTCAGCTCACTGCAGAGAAGATGGTGGTTCACACTTGTAGGTGGGAGATAATACTGACTCCAGGCGCTCATCATTTGGTCTTGGAGTTCCATTTTCTGAGTGAAATCTTCAAATCTCCTCACGTCTTTAAGCTCTTGTCCAGTTAATTCTGTCTCACTCCTCCATGATGACCACACCACGCTCTCACAGAACTGGTCTAAAATGTTGATTTTAAAACAACATAATCCTTAGAATTTTTAAATTGTGGTCAATTTTCTCGTCCCACACAGCAACTGTAGCTCCACTGTACCTTCTATTGACCCAGATTTATTGGGTAGAGCTGTTAAGTATAGACACTCAACAGATTGGATGGATTTAGGAAAGCATCAGGAGCTTATGTGGATTAAAGAGTCCACGAGTTGCTACTAAGAAAAAGAAAGAGCCACTCAAGATCACACCATCAAGAGTAATATGCACATTACTCATAGGCTGGTGAGGATAAAAAGCTGTTGTGAATATTTCTTTGATTTCTTGGTTGAGTCACATACTAATTCACCTTGCTTTTTTTTTTTTAGCTATCACAGGGTGTTAACATGCCCCCTCTGTTTGGCCATTACTACTCTACATCATATACTGTTGCTACTGCTCAATGTTTGCGGTAAACAGTTTCTCAAATGTACCTGAGTCACACTTGAGGAAGTTGTGCTGTGAAGTGTGGTCAGATGCTGCTTCCCTCTCTCTCTCTCTCTCTCTCTCTCTCTCTCTCTGCGTGCAGGCAGATTAACAAAAAGGTTTACAGCTTCCCTTAGAACCATGTAAAACCTCAATTTCACCTTCATTCTTACCTTAACCTTAACCTTAATATCAAATGTTACTTTTAAACATGAACTCTCACTTACATTTGCATATTATGGCATGCAAAATGTTTGTAATTGGCTAAGCTTTTTAGGAACATAAAACAAGATTTAGGTTTGTTTTTTTTCTGCGAAGCAGCCCTGTTGCCCATTTAGTAGATCTACAATATCTGCCTAATTGTATATTTAACTAATTATTCTAGTCTTTAAATTAAAAAAATGTAGCCTCACAAAATACATGCAGTGACACATGAAAATTGCTAAACCTGATCAAACTGCAAAATCTCAATAAGTCCATATCAAATTTAGCTTTTAGAGTCACTCCACTATACAGTGGATTATGTACAGAAGGGGAAAAAAGGCCAGATTCTCTTACCATAGTTGGGTGTGGTCAGGTGTGACAGGAGTGGGCTACGTCATCAGTGGAGGCAGAGCACATTAAGTTTGTTCGTTGAGAAATAGTTCCGTGTAACGCCCCTGTGATTACAACTTGTTGATTTTACTTTTACAGTTTTACACTCACTTTGGGCAGCTAGCCAAGACAGTAACTTCCTCCTGTCTACCTACAGTGGTGTGAAAAAGTGTTTGCCCCCTTCCTGATTTCTTTTTTTTTTTTTTGCATGTTTGTCACACTTAAATGTTTCAGATCATCAAACAAATTTAAATATTAGACAAAGATAAGTTTTTAAATGAAGGTTTTTAACTGTGGTTGATCACATCTTTGGAAAGTTCAATTTCTCTAGCCACACCCAGGCCTGATTACTGCCACACCTGTTCTCAATCAAGAAATCACTTAAATAGGACCTGCCTGACAAAGTGAAGTAGACCAAAAGATCCTCAAAAGCTAGATATCATGCTGTGACCCAAAGAAATTCAGGAACAAATGAGAAACAAAGTAATTGAGATCTATCAGTCTGGAAAAGGTTATAAAGCTATTTCTAAAGTTTTGGGACTCCAGCGAACCACAGTGAGAGCCATTAACCACAAATGGCAAAAACTTGGAAGAGTGGTGAACCTTCCCAGGAGCAGCCGGCCGACCAAAATTACCCCAAAAGCGCAGCAACGACTCATTCAAGAGGTCACAAAAGAACCCACAACAACATCTAAAGAACTGCAGGCCTCACTTGCCTCAGTTAAGGTCAGTGTTCATGACTCCACCATAAGAAAGAGACTAGGCAAAAATGGCATCCATGGGAGAGTTCCAAGACGAAAACCACTGCTGAGCAAAAAGAACATAAAGGCTCATCTCAGTTTTACCAGAAAACATCTTGATGATCCCCAAGACTTTTGGGAAAATACTCTGTGGACTGACTAGACAAAAGCTGAAATTTTTGGAAGGTGTGTGTGTCCCATTACATCTGGTGTAAAAGTAATACAGCATTTCAGAAAAGGAACATCATACCAACATTAAAATACGGTGGTGGTAGTGTGATGGTCTGGGGCTGTTTTGCTGCTCCAGGACCTGGAAGACTTGCTG
>VUQI01063285.1:0-12560 GCA_015106735.1 Paratilapia polleni | reverse complement strand
AGCGATCACCCTCCCTAGTGCATAATGTGTGGTCCAAACTGAAAAAACTCAATAGCACATCAGTGAGACACACACACACACACAAAACATTTCCTAACTTGCCCGCAACAGGACTTGCCACATTATCTATTCAAGTACTCCCCCATATCAAGATCTAACACTCTTCATATAAATAGGCAGACATTTGCAGAAAACACACAAACCCAGCAACTTGCATAGACTATGGATGAGGACAGACTATTAAAAATATCATTAGGGACAATGAAGTTACTCATTAAATCCATGTCCAAAACTACACCCATGCTTTCTTGGATAAGCATTAATACAACAATGCAGATCCTTCCTTTTTCTGAGCATGTTGCTGCTTTTGTCTGAACTCCTGTCCATTCCGAAAACCATCAAATAAGGATTCCAGTTAAGAACTGGTCCACAACATAAAGACAAATATTTAGATGAATTTCCATTCAGCTCAGCCAGATATTTTGAACTGTGGGAGGAAACCAGCATATCTGATGGAAACTCACTGAGATACAGCCAGAACAAAAAAGGCTTCTTTGTCTCTTCTCTTTGCTATTGTTGGTGGAAAATATTCAGCATTATGTAAATGAGAGCAGCATTATATTGTTCTCACAGAGTGTTATGTGTGGTATTTTATTTGAATGCAGTTAATACACCAAACCATACAAGCTCCCTATTGTTTGGAATAAAACCATCTTTCTTTACAGTGAAAATGCAAGATTTTCTACTTGATCAATTTCCGCTTTGGTTTTAATTAGGAGAACAGAGCTTGGTAAGTCTGCAGGGAAGAAAATGTCATTGACAAATATACTTAAAATTGATGATGTGACTATATATTCAGAACAGTTAATCTCCTGAATGCAGAAAGTGTAGTTCTGTGTAAATAGATCCTTATATTCTATTTACTGTTAGTAATTAAACACATATTTGCTCAAGAGCTTTTCTTTCACAGGGAAGCTATAATCCCAAAAGACTATCAACACCACATAGAACAGCCCCCTTTTCCCACGTTAAAAGCAGCGAAGGAAGGGCTGGGGAAAACATGGATATTTTGACTGATAGCAATGGAAAAGAAACACAAGATAGAAGAAAAACCAAGGGATAGGTTGAGTAGATGGACAGTACAGACTGGGAGACTCAGCAGTTATGATGGAGGTAGATAGAAATGTTTGTTGTGCTGAACTGTTGACATTTTAAAAATAAGAGAAATTTTCACAGTGAGATATGCTATTAGGTTATTTTTCTCAGCAGAGCATGGAAAGACAGACTGTCTTCCCTGTGAGCCTGACAACCCCAGAGAAAGGACAAAAACAGAGAAAAGGGTTTTAAATTGTGTAACATTTTACCCCATAGCAGTTTTCTGCCTTATGCTTATGCTCAACTTAACTGCAACCCTGAGGTAAACTACACCAAATGACCAACCTCTAAAATTTGCAACTGAAATGTTCCAGTTTGTTATTTCGTTCCATTCATGTGACTTTATTCTTGTTGTACTCATAAAGAAATATATCATATATTTCTGTTATGGTGATAGCAAAAGTAGAAATATTTTTTGCTGTGTGTGCTGGTGAGGATATCTGTCATGGTCCTGGGTTTTGAGTTTAGACTTTGAATTTCTGTTATTGTTTTATATTTTCTGGTTTTGGTCTGTTTGTTGCTTATGGGGGTTTTGAGTTTGGTATTCTTTTACTTTCAGCAGATATTTCCTGGTTGAGTTTTGTTATATTTATATTCTCAGGTTTTTCCTAGTTTTCAGTTTAGGTATCTGGGTTCTGTTCATGGTTATAGTTTATCTCAGTTATCCAGCCCTCCTGTGTTCCCCATGTCTGTCAAGTCTTCGTCTCTGTGTTAGGTGTTTCCCTGTTTAGTTGCTTCCTGTTTTATTTTGACAGTCTCTTGTCTCGTGTGTGCTTTATGTAGTTTTGCTTCCCTTGTCTTGTTTCCCTGATTAGTTTCAGCTGCATCTCGTTACCCTCCTGTGTTCCATTCCCTTAGTTACCTCTTGTGTGTATTTAAACCTTCAGTTTCCTTGTGTTCTTTGTTGCATCATACTGTTCCCCTGTCTGGTAGCCACAAGTGTGTTCCTTGTTGTTTTTCCGGGTAGCACTGTATAGTCCCCAGTTTGTCTTCTGTTTTGCCTGCCTGTTTTTCCCATTCTGCCTGTGTCGGATTATGTTTGGACTGTGCTTTCTGTCACAATAAAGACCACCTTAAGTTTGAGCCTGCCTGAGCCTGGTGAGTCCGCATTTGGGTCCATCCTCACATCCTCCCATGACATAATAAGCAGCATTACTTTTAAGAAGAGTAATGTGTAATACATTACTTTTTTGAGTAACAATGCCAACAGTGCCAGTGGTTGCCAGATGGTTGCTGACCAGTTTCTAGGCCTGTGTGACTGAGCCCTTATAAGGAAGCGGTGTTGGACAAGGTTTACAGACTGGTTACTGGTTTGCCATGGCTGTGTGACTCACTGCCCATGTGGCTAAAAGATTTTATTGTCACTACACTCCACTTCCCGTCACCTGCTCAGCCACCCATCATGCCAACGTCTTCCCACTCCTCTGTCACTCCTCTTAAAAAGAAGTGTCGTTCTGGGCCTTCACCGCAGCCCAGCACACAAGCCTTGTCGCAGCCACAGCTGCAGCCTAGCTCTCCTTCCGTGGTGACGCTGTGGGAGCTGTTCTGCACCTTAACCTTATCGCAGCCGCAGACCAGCTCCTCACCTGCCCTGTCACTGCAGCCCCAGCCCAGCGCCTTGCCTGCTTCATCGCTGCAGCCACAGCCCAGCGCCTCGCCTGCCTTGCCTGCTTCGTCGCTGCAGCCGCAGCCCAGCACTCAAGTTTCTCCACCTGGGTCGGTTGACATCAAGCCCCGGCCTGCTCTGAGGGCGACTGATGCCAGGCCCGTGTCACAGCTTCCACCTGGGTCAGTCGACATCAGGCCCTGGCCTGCTCCGAGGGCAACCGACGTCAGGACCACGCCAGTTCCCACACCAAGGTTGGAGGACTGCTGGTCCCCCGCCTGTTCCTCCGCCTGCGTCTGCTGACACTGGGCCCCTGCCACACACTATTTTGCCGCCCGCGTCTACCAACGTGGGGCCCCCGCCACACACTGTTTTGCTGCCCGCGTCTGCCGACGCTGGGCCCAAGCCTGTTTCTCCGTCTGGGTCCGGCGGGCCCTTGCCGGAGCCTGTGTCCGCTCCAAGAAGGAGGGTCGCCAAACTCCAGCCTGTCCCTGCTCCCAGGACTAGGACCCTCCAGAGGGCAGCTACCCCAGAGCCCCCTGAGTACTCTGCACCGGCTACCCCAGCTACAGAGGATCCTGAGCCCCCTGTGAATCCCGAGCCAGAGCTGGAACTGTCGCAGCCCCGGCTCCCCGATGCTGTGTGCCCTGCGCAGTCTCAGCCACCAGAGACTCCTTCAATGGGGCCTGCGCAGCCCCAGCCACCCAACGCTGTGTGGCCTGTACCCGTTTCCGGGAGGAAGCGTGGCTGCTGTTGCCTGCGCTCTGGGCCCCAGCCACAGCCTGTTTCTGCGCCCGCGTCTGGCGATGCCGGGCCATCCCCAGAGCCTCAGCCTCAGCCACAGCCACAGCTCCAGCCAGGAGTGAGCCCTTAGTTCCATTATATAGTATTCAAGAAAAAGCAGACATCTTTGTATCCAATATCTCCAAAACTGGACAACTTACACCAAAGCAATCCGGATGGGTATAGAGCACTACAGGCCAGAGGAGAGGTACATATATTGGATTTTGGAGTGAACTGTCCCTTTAAGGCTTACAGTTATGCATTCTTAGGCATGTGGCCACTTTAAGTAACCGATGAATGGTGAAACAGTCAGCTCGACAGGAATAGGACCTCTTGACCGTGTTTTTTAGTGCTGGTGCTTTTGGATTTGTTTTTTTCAATGCAATTACCTGCCAAGTAATATAGCTTACTTTGTGGTTAACTGTACTATGGACCATAGAGATTTTATTTTTATATTACTTAGCAATAATTAGCAGGTACTTGAATCTATGGATGAACCGTTATAACCAAGCTAGCTAACCAAGTAAGCTGATAATTTAGTACTCCATGCTTTCATCCAATTATTGTCTCCTCTGGCTCCAAGATGGTGACAGCCACAATGCTAAACTCTATTCTTCAAAGTGCAAGTCCACAAACCAATGGGTGAAGTCGTAGTGGCTACATCTATCTTTTATATACAGTCTGTCATAACAGACATTTAAGGTAATATCAGAAATCTTTAGTTGGGTTTTGATCCAAACCCAGACATAAAAATAATAACACTAAAAAACAGCAAAATGATGCCACAGGGACTGACTTTAAGAGAGTGCGCAGGCACATGTAGCATGGTGCCCGGCTTCCTGTTTGCTGACACTAATCCAAAGGCAGCGGGGATTTTTTCTGCCTCTTGCTGCTTCTTGCCTCACACCCCTGCAGGGCTCTTAGATCCACACTGGCTTTCACAGTCACACACACACAAATATACACAAATGAACACAAGATAGACTATAAATATTCAGGCCAGGATCGACGGTATGTGCAACACAATGTACGCCAGGGACATAATACACACTGTGCTCATTTCAACCCTGTCACTGAGCTCTCTGTCAGCACTTTCCTGTAGAAAAAAACTCGCACATCTGCTTATCTGATGCTGTTCAGTTAGGCAGACTTGTCCATGAATGTGCTCCATGAAGCCCAAAATCCAGCGGCCCCATCACTGCTTTTGTTTTTTTTTGTTTTTTTGTCATCCTCATTAGATGCATTGGCTGCTGCATGAAAAGCCGAGCTTCAGGTGTTTTGTGTTTATTTGTGTCTGGCTCTGAGGGTGTGAGGTGCTGTTTGGAAAGCACATGTGCAACACAACGAGTCACATTACACCATGACAGACTGTCACGGTGAATTAAAGCTAGAACAGAAAGTGAGGCAGTGGTCAGGAAATATCATTAATGCCACAACACTCTGGTCCACTCTAAACAAGACCTGTATTTGACAGCAGTGGCAGAATACTTTCACTGAATGCAACTGAACAAAACTGTATCTGCCTCGTTTTCAGGTATTTTCTGAAAAAGGAGTCACTCATTGTCCAAATGTACTGATCTGTGTTTGAATTACGTAACCAATGTACAGTATATATAGCATGACATAAGACGGCAGAAGCAGCTGAAATCCAGGGTAGCACCAATTACTTCCATGCCAGCAGCCAAATAATCTATACGTTTAGATGGTTCTGTCTTCTGTGATGTTGATGAAAAGTGACAGGACCTCTTATCTAATCTTTTAGCCTCACAACTTACTGAGAGAACGAAGGTTTAGGCATTTAGTCAAAAATGTCAAAATTAGAGCAATCTTCCTTCTTAGAAACACAATTTGACACAAATGCAACTGACATACAACGTTTGTAAAGGATTTTTTCTTTTAAAGATATGTTAATGTGATAGCAAGTGTCTCAATAACTGTGCAGGTCAGTTCCAGTCAGTGTTGAACTATATAGGAGTGTTTAATGGATTAATTTTTTAATGTATTTTTACCCATGCAGCACGCCTTTAGGGGATGGCAGTGTTGGTGGCCTTTCCGCCACATTGATCCAGCCTGAAATGTCAGTATTTAAATACAGTACAAGCACTGTATGAAGTGCGTAAAGTTTTGTACATGCATTCTTGGTTCCCAGGGGGAAAATTCTGATCACTTTCAAGTTCCGTGTCCAATGTTTTGTCAGCCTTGGTTGCAGTTTGTGCTTAACACTTGCAAGCAAATATTTGTATCCAAGCATGCTAAATAAAGATGGTGAACATCCTGCTAAACAGGAGTGCGCTAACATGGTGCATGATGTTAGCTCAAAGCCCTGCTATGTCAAGGTACAACCTCACAGAGCCGCTAGCATAGCTGTAGATGCCAAGTCTTGTTAACAGTGTAATGCTATAGAGCAGTGGTTCCTAACCTTTTTATTTTATTAGACATGCCCCCACTACCCTGTCAGATAAACTCAATAATGATTGAACCTGATGTTATGTAACACTTTTAATTATATAAAAGTGAATGTTGCAGTAATGTTTCTGGTAATGAAATGGTATTTTTTTAATAGGTCATCGTATTTTTTTCTAATGTCAAACTTTTGAGCTACTCTGCAATCTTTCCATGCAGCTTTCAAAGTACCCTCTGATAGTGAATCTGTGCTAAATGAGGTCCTTCATGTCAAATCTTTATTACTTTTTTAGAGCTTGAACTTCATGTTTCTTAACTTTATCATGTGTTGCCTCTGGTTTTTTTTTTCATTTCATGTATAGATTTTAACTGTGGTTGTGGTACATTAAGCACAATTTCATAATTTGTGTGAACAAAAGCACAGAGCCGTTTACTCAAAATGAAAACTGTCATTATCTTCTCATCCCCATCAGTCACGTTGTACCACCTCCAAACCAGCCTCCTCTATCTAGTGCCCCCGCAGGCATTTCTCACATGTGCACTTCAACAGTGACTTAATGAAACGCCTACAATCACTTATCAACAGCAGATGTAGATGCCTGCCAGTTGTGTTGCCAAGCATAAAAATTACCATGTTGTTTCCCTTGATAATGGTAGCTCCTGGCAATATATCCCCCAATTTACAACTAAATTACAAACTAGAACTCATTTTGCAGAAGTGACCCACTGCAATTGTGTTTTGGATGTTTGATTGTGAACCTAAAAAAATTGTATAGTGTTAGATAACCACCAGTCTAGCAGTAGTTTCTCCTGGCTCCTTTGGATGACTAACTTCAAGAGGGGAACTACCTTTTTATTTTTTAATATCACAAATATCATTTTGGGGAGTCCAGTCAAATCAGTAGGTACCAGAAACACAGAGACAACACAGAAACACTGTTTTAGTGGGACAGCAAAGAAAAAAAATCATGCAACACATCAAACTTTCAGTTTCTTGGGGACAGTGGGTAATGACAGTGTTATTAAAACTAAATTGTCATCAAAAACAAAGCATTACTTAACAGTCCTGGGTACATTCTGGTTTTCGAGAGCTCTCAAAATTGTGAAGCATCTTTTGTTCAAGAGTTGGAAGAAAACCAAAAACAGAGCTAAAAGAGAGTATTGAAATTACATTTGAGTGAACTGTCCTTTAAGTGTGACTAAAGTTACACATTCTTAGGGGTGTGGCCACTTTATGTAGCAGGAGGATGTAGAAACAGTCAGACCTCTCAACCATGTTTGCAGTATTGGTGCTTTTGGAACTTTTTTAATTCAATTATCTGACAAATAACAGAACTTACTTTGTGTACTTTGACCCATAGAGAAATTATATTATATTTTATTATTTTATATTTTTTATATTTAGAGCTCTATAATAGCTCTAAAAATGTGAAACATCTTTTGGAGGAGTTGGAGGAGACCAAAAATGAGCAAATAAGCAAAAGTCTTCTAACACGTTTGCCATAATATTTAAAAGGTGATTAAATGTCATAGTTGTGTTGCTGTCTGCTGACTCAAAGTGGCCAAAAACATTCCCTTATTGTAGGTTGAAATGTTTTTGAGCTTCCTCCTTAGATGACTTTTTCAATTAATTCGACCCATGACCTCTTTTTTTTCGAGGGTCAATAGTTAATTCTTTCTGGTCACAATCTGATTGGCCCTGAATTTATTTGTTACTCTGACTAGGCAGAGTCTCACTGGCTACCGAGTTTGCTAAATTAAACCCTGCTAGATAAAAATTGATCAGAAACTTTGAATGGAAGCTTAATTGTATTTTCTCACAGGTTTATCAATACACCAGTAACACGCAATTAGTTTGAAAACTTCTGCTGAACAGCGTGTTTATCACCCCACTATCTGAGCAGTGTGATTTATCAGTGAAGGCCAACAGCCTGAATTCTAACGCAGGGGACAGAAGAATCAGTTTTTTTGTTTGTTTTTTTACTTTAGTTTTACTTTGTTTTTTTGTCAGAATGTATGGACTATAACATAAAGAAGAGAAGTTTTTAATATTCATGTTCAGCCATGTGAGTAGAGTTCAATGGAGAAGTCACATTGCTGGTCAGAAAAGCTACCAGGCAGCTCTACAGCTAAAGAATTTGCACCCAGCAAAAACAGGTTCTTCCATTTCTCTCAATTAGGTTACTGCAATATTTATAATTTTTGTTGCTGCCAACCCCTCTGTTGGCCTGGCAAAGCTGTAGACTATCATGTGCTTTTTTCCATACACACGGAGGTGCCAGTCGCCTACCTGCATGAACTGCCAAATAAGCAACAGAAATGCAGTCCCAGCCTTCTTCCTACCTACAGACACTGCCAAAGAGTCATCAAAGTACTGTATATATCCATGTATGGCTTACTGTGGGAGTGGAAATCACGTTCGCCCATATCTGATTACTTTCATGCTAAATGAATGTTTTAGAAATCAAAGTCAAAGAAGCACATTTCTGTCTTTGTAAACACACAGTTTTCGTTTTAGTGAACTTGTGGTCCTGTTTCTCGGCAATGTTTAACCACTATCATATGAGTGATAACTTCAATAACTCTACTTGTACCAACCTGGTATTGCTTCATGATTATTAAATGCTGAGTTTCCCCTTGACTTGATTTGATAGTGATTCTCTTGTTGCCCTCAACCTCCCAGTTTTCAGGACAGGTGTGGCTTTGTGAGACCTAACTACTGTACACATTTTACTGAGGGATAAGTAATGACAATTAGTAATTGTTTTTACAGGCATAATCTGCGACTAAAGGCCTACTTTATGGTGCACCCACAGTACAGTGTTTCCCTTATACTGGTTTGATGGGCACCACCCCAAAGACAATAGTAGGGGAAACACTGAAATTACTTTAGCTACAGGTCCCCTGTGTTCAAAGGCAATGGGTAATTGTTTGGCTCAAATATCTAGCACGCAATGAATTCACCATAAACTCCATGAACTCAGCTTCTGAAGCTCTTACTAGCATAAAATCAAACCATGAGATGCTGCAAATAGATGACAACCAATTTTTTACATAGTTACCATGGCATAGCCATTGTGGTTTTGCTCTGTCTGTCACTTTGCTGAATCTTCTCATGGCTGGACCACAATACAGTGTCCTGTCAAACTGCTGAATTAATTTGTCCGTCACATCTCCCACAGCGTCTCCTGTCTGCCCTAAATGACGCCTTGCTCAGAAGTCTTTATTTGCTTCTTTTCAAAAGAAAATCTTAATGAGCAATGTCACTCTGAAGTCTGAAATTAAGTTACTAGTAAGCTTCTCTTTCTGCCACTTCATTTGCTGGGAAAGTAAAATGCAAAATGAAGCACAAAGTCTGACTTAAAAAATAAAAGAAAAATCTTGAGAGGAAACAAGACAAAAATCAAAGCCCCTTCACAAGTCTTTCCCTCAAGAGCTGGCTGTTTCCCAGATGGACCACTTGTTACCATCTCCTTTCCAACTGGCTACTTTTGTACTTTTTATGCATCAGACAGATTTATCCATTTATAGAACTATTTTGGTGCAGAAAAGGGGGCATCTTTCCTATTTGATCCTTACTCATCCATGCAAAAACCACTTTTGTTGTGGATGACATTTCAGTGCTCATAGTCATGAGGTTAATGACCCTCTTTTTATTGGCACCGAGCTTGGTCATGTTCACCGCTGGCGGTAAAATAAAAATCAAAGACGTGTGTATTTGGATTAATTTTCTGAGCACTTTATGCTCACTGGCTTGTTCTATTTTTTGTGATATGGTTTATGTTTAGTGGCCTATTTGTGCTGTTGAAATCTCCTCCTTAATATGAGTGTTGATTACGTTGCTGATTGGAGTATGTTGTACAGTTGTACAGTTCACCTATGTGCTGTTGCAATACTGCTGCCAGTTTGCATGAATAAACTATTTAAATTAAGCACTCTTCTACTTTAATTTCTGTTTCATAATCACCCCTGAAAATAAAAACAAATATGACCTGCTTGTGTGTGTAACAGCAGGTTCATAGCTATAACCAGACACATTATAGTTATTACAGATCTGTAAAATTGCCCACGTTATTAGCGCAGTGACTCATACATTGGCCCCATTCACCTGTTTGGGTTGACTCAACTTAACTCAACAGTCCACTTGGCAATTTGCAAGCATGAATAATGAAGCAGTAATCCACAGCAGGCTACAGTTCAGTAATATTCAATCTGTTCAGGTGACATAGTTTTCACATATCAACCTTGTCTCCTGTAAGTTAGAGACTTGTGACAAATTAAAGGAAAAACCTAAAGCGTGTGGGTATCTGCTGGCTTTAGGAGGATGTTTACTGATTTGGTTTGGATCCAATTGTCCACCTTGGAATGAAGCGTTACCGCAAATCAGTACAAAGCTGTTGTGAGTGATCACCTTAATCCTGTGATGAAACATTTCTGGGAGCGGTCTCTTCCAGGATGCCCATGCCCTGATCCAGAGAGCAAAACTATATGAATCATATAGTATGGCCTTTGCACACTCTAATGTTACACCAGAAAATGGGGTTACATCAACACTCCCATTTGAGTTTAGGCTAACACAAAAGCACGTAAGGTTTGAGAAAGATTGTGATTTTGGATAAATATATTTTTAGTCTCAAGTCACAGCAGAGTATTTCTGTACTAAAGCTTTAATGCAGAAAAAGGCAACTGCTAAGTAATACCTGATCTTAACTAAATGCTCTAAGTACCTAAATATTACTACATTGACTACAACACTATAAGTTTTACAATGTTGTAGTCACTGCATATGTTGTACTGCAACAATGGCTATTAATGAAACATGCAATTTGCAACTTGACTAATACAGCTGTGGTCATAAGTTCACATACACTCATCATGGGCATGATTGTCATGGTAATTTTGGATTTTGAATGATTTCTTTGGACTGGTCTTTTTCCAGGGTGGAATGATTACACAGCATACATCTTTAATGACTTTACAAAAACAAGACTTGGGCACACAAGTTTGACTTTATTTTGGATTTTCTCTAATCCATATAGGCTCAAATATATACATACACTCTCACTAATATTTGGTTAAAAGTCTTTTAGCAAGTTGCACCTCAACCAGATGCTTTTGGTAGCCATCAACAAGCTTCTGGCATAATTCTGGCTGGACATTTGACCACTCTTCTTGGCAGAATTGGTAGAGTACATTTAAATTGGTTGGTTTCCTGGCATGGACCCGACTTTTAAGAACAGTCCACAAATTTTAAATAGGGTCAAGGTCAGGGCTTTGGTAAGGTCATTCCAGAAGCTTAATATTAGCCTGCTTTATCTATTCCAAAACCAGTTTTGATGTGAGTCTGGGATCATTGTCCTGTTGGAACACCCAACTATGTCTAAGTTTCAACCATCTAGCTGTTGATTTAAGGTGAAGTTGAAGAATTTGGAGGTAGCTCTCCTTCTTCATTATTCCATCCACTTTGTGCAATGTACCAGTACCACTGGTAGCAAAACAGCCCCAGAGCATGATGCTACCACCACCATGCTTTGACAGCTGGTACAGTGTTCTTAGGTTTGAAAGCCTTGAAATCCTTCAAACATACTTCTTGTCATTGTGGCCAGATAGCTCAATCTTTGTCTCGTCTGACCATAAAACCTTTCTCCAGTAGGCATTTGGCTTGTTCATGTGGTCAGCTGCAAATTTCAGTCGAGCTTGAAGGTGTCGATTTTGGAGCAGGGGCTTTATTCTTGGTCAGCACCCTTTCTGTCCATGGTGATGTAAAACTCACTTCACTGTGGACAGTGATGCAGGTGTTCCAGCATTTTCCACTTCATGAGAGGCTGGAGCCTTGTTGGTTCCTGGGTTGTTCCTGAACACCCTAAACGATTTTCTCTCATCTGAGGGTGACAGTTTGGCTCTTCTTCCAGGCCTTGGCAAAGTGGTGACACATCCGAATAACTTGTACTTACATACAGTTGTTTGAACTAATGATCTTGGAATCTGCAGTTGTTTGGAAATGGCTCCAAGAGACCTTCTCAACTTCTGTAAATCTACAATTTTCCTTCGTAGATCTTCACTGAGTTCCCTGAATATTCCCATTGTTTTGAGTATTGGTCAGTCCAAACCGTGGTGTCAAACAAATCCTTTTTATGCTGGCAAAGAGAAACTACCAGTTGTAGTTCATCATGATCATTAACGAGAAGTTAAAAGCCCAAATTTTCTGTGACATTCATGCCCATGATGAGTGCATGTAAACGTCTGACCAGAGCTATATGTTAATAAACACTGCCTCATTGTGGTAAAAAAACAATCTGATCCTATTCATATTTCCTTAAAATGCAATTGTTCCACTCACACCAGAGGGAAAAACATTACTTACTAATGACCTTCTTATGGCGTCTGACAGTGGACTCATCTCTGTGCTTGTCCTGTTAGACCTCAGTGCAGCATTCGGTACTGTTAACCACAATATTTTACTGCAGAGATTAGAACATACCTTGGGTATCAAAGAAATTACAGTGGTTTAAATCATATTTATTGAATGGACTCCAATTTGTTCATGTAAATAGGGAGTCTAAAGTTAATTATGGAGTTCCTCAGGGTTCTGTGCTGGGACCAATTCTATTTA